>SCLG01000302.1:45769-58315 GCA_004367875.1 Oikopleura albicans | reverse complement strand
TATACAGTTGGTATAGTAACGAGTTGACATATAACAAGTTGACAGTACGGAACGAAGTGATACTTTTTCGGAGTTTTTTGGGCAAAAAAGGACAAAAGTGACGGAACGAGTTGACAGTTTCTGACGAAAAAATCGGAAACGAAAGTGTCAACTCATTACCACACCAACTGTAACATACACACCAACTTGAACATGTATATATACATCTATATTTATAATGGATAAATAATAAAATATTAAACTTGAAGAAAACGAAGAAATCCTCGAAACTCATTTGGAATCGTTGGTTGAACTTGAGGAGCTTGAAAATGAAGATGAAAAAAATGTGGCGATTTTACGCTCAATTGCACTTTCACTTTTGGCAATTTATAAAAAGTTGAAGCCGCTTGGATGGGATCATTCGTCGGTCAAAGTTCTCGAAAATCTCAAAAATACTGATTCGATCAGATGTGGATTTTATCAGTCGCAAATTGAACTATTGCAATTATAATTCATCATTTTCTTCAGCAAAGGACAGATCAAAATAAACTTATCCATCTTCATACTGATTTTACTGTTTGCTTGCAAAATTACATTTTTTGTCCATAGAAATTTCTTTAAAAATGTGTTTTTTGGGAATCTCCAATTTTTTTCAAATGGCCATAAGGCCAAATCAGTTTTTTAAGTGCATTTAGGTCGAGTCAGTTTTTTTGGCATTGACCTTATACCCAGACCCCACTGTAGAGTAGATATTTTTTGCAAAACAACCAGTTCCGCGAACATATAGGGCTGGTTATAAGGTCTGACATTTATGACCGTTATTTGGTAATGTAAGTTTTTTGCACTAAGGCCAAGTTAGTTTTTTTCAACATGTTTTTTGGCCTCTTTTCCAACAGTCAATTTTCCAACTGGTTATAAGGTCAAATCAATTTTTTAAAGCGCATTAAGGTCAAGTCATTTTTTCTGGATCTGACCTAGATCTAACCTGGATCTAACCAGACCATGTACAGGGGGGTCTGGTTATAAGGTCACAAAAGGTGACCGCTATAAGGTCAAGTCATCTTTTTTGCACTAAAGTTAAGTCATTTTTTCTTGCACTAAGGTCAAGTCATTTTTTTTTGAAGTATGTGTTTTGGGAAAAAAACTTTGAAATCATTTCTTTTTACACTTTTTTTTGAATTAAGGTCAAGTCTTTTTTCGAGCTTGACCTTATAACCAGACCCCCCTGTAGACCTTATCCGTGAATACTGTTTTCTGCAAAGCACGTTTGCTATGTTTAGGAAGTTCATATAAAGTAACGTGTGATTTTTCTAGAATGGTACTCTGACTGATAATATCCCTGTGTCGTTATATTGGAAGCCGTCTTTGTGGTGACGGTAAGCCCAAAAATGGCGGGTGACGACCAGTAGAAAAACAAACATCTTGACAAAAACCACCACAAATGACGACTGAACAGGCCAAATTGGTCTAAACTGTCTGTTACTCTGAATGACACCGCGGTTTTTGGGAGAATTAGTTAATCGGAGAAATTCCCCGAAAAGCCGCGGCGCCAATCTAAATGAATTACACGGAGCAAATGAAGAATCTGATCAAAAGGACATTAATGTCACGATGGATTTGGACACATTTCCGTTATTGTTATCACACCAGACCCTAGTGACCACTGGTCACTGACCAGGGGAAATGTTTTTAAGACTGGACTGGCACCGCGGTTTTTCGGAGAAAATGTTCTTCCGAAAGTTAACAAATGGAAGTGGAAATAAAGCATTATATTAATTTATTAATATATATTATATATTAATACATGTATATATTATAATATATATATATATTTTTCTCCGAAAAAACTTTTTTTTGATTTTCTCCGAAAAAACACGTTGCCGCCTGAACTTATAATCATTCCCTGCTAACATCCCTAGTATTTTAAAATGACTTTTCTGTGATTCTCTAGGAGTTATGATAAATTACTGATGAGATATATGAATCAATTTTGAATCAATTTTTGTCTGAGTTTTTTTTTTAATTTGAGACCTATTTTTTTAGAAAAGCTCATGTGACCTTTCTCCTTAAATAAATATGCTTAACTCTAGATCGAACTCGGACCTGGAAAAATCTAACTGCAAAATTTTCAGACTTCCCAATATTAATCTTAGATTTAAATCGTATTTTCAATCAACTGTATAAATAAAGCTTATTATAACTTGCGCTTATTGTAAACTTGGTTATTCAGAGAATATGTCAGGAGGCATTAAAGTGTCAAATCGCGACAATCCAATTGTATTTTTCGACATTTCCGTTGGAGGCAAAGAAATCGGCCGACTTAAAATTGAGGTTTTTGAAATAAAAATTGAAATAAAAATTCAATTTCATTAATACCGATCACTAACATAATATTTTGAAATTCTCAAACTTGAAATGTGACCCTCTTTTTGGCTAAAAAGGGTCAAATTACTAAATTGTTATATGGGGCGAGACACCCCTTGTTCGAAAGAGTTTTTTACACTAATTTATGTATAATATTTATAATAAATATTATTATAATTATAATTGGATAGGACAATAACTATATTTCTAGCCGCTTATTCAACGTAGAAGATAGTTGATTATAAGGTCAGCTATTTGGCGGTAATAAGGTCTTTATATTAGCAATGAGTCATTACTAATGACTTAAAATCGGATAAGAAATATATTTTTTAACATCTAGATTTTTTATATTATAAAAAATATTTTAAATACCTTAGGGTTTATTTTGAAAAAATGCTTCAGTTATTTCGTGACGTGTGTCCAAAGACGGCGGAAAATTTCCGGCAGTTCTGTACGGGAGAATATAAAAAAGACGGAATTCCACTTGGGTACAAAGGAAGCCTCTTTCATCGAGTTATAAAAGATTTTATGATCCAGGGCGGAGATTTTGTTAGTTCTGATGGTACCGGATTAACCAGTATTTATGGAGGCAAATTTAAAGATGAAAACTTTTTGAAAAAACACGATTCCGCTGGTGTATTGTCCATGGGTATGTTACAATTTATTATTTAATCTATCACCACCTAAACGGTTATCTTTCAAAATTGAATATTTGGCCATCTTTTTTTAATATTTCATCAATTTTTGCTATCGTCATATGGACCTTTATAAGGCCAAGTCATTTTTTTGCTCTCAAGTCAAATCAAGTTTTTAGAAGCATGTCTTTTCGTAAAAAAAAGTCTGTAAATTTATGTCTTTTTTACGCTTTTGTACATGTTTCGAAAAAACATTTTGTTGAAATTGAGTTTTAATAACGTTGGAAATACAAATAAAAAAGGGGAGATTAAGTTTATGGGTGGTCTCTCCACCCACCAAAAAAAAAAGAAACTTTAACACGGATTTTTTTAATACGGAATTATATATGCCTGTTAACGGCCCACCCTGTGTATAACCCTTCTTATTTAGCCAATTCTGGGAAAGATACAAACGGTTGCCAGTTCTTCATAACATGCACAAAATGTGACTTTTTGGATTCAAAGCATGTTGTATTTGGAAAGGTTGGTTGACCATAAATATTGACTCATGCTGCATGCCGTTACCATAAGATCCGAATTTTTTGACCCAAGTTTACGCATGGAATACGGGTGGTAGCACGGTATTTTAGAAAAACGTCTTTGAAAAAAACGTTATTGGGAGAAAGGGTTTTTCGCCAAAAACGTTTTTTTGGAAAGATTTTTTCGTCAGAAAACGTTTACTGCCTAAGACCGCGGTGCCGATACGGGTTGAGTCTGATAAAAAATGGAGTCTGTGCGAAAACTCGGGTCATTTTTTCGGTCGGAAAGGGCGCATGATCTGTATCTCATTTTAGTTTCATGTCTAATATCCTGTGACCTAAAGTTTGATACATAGGTAATTGAAGACGGTATGTTGATTGTGCGGAAAATCGAGAACATTCCAACGGATGGAACGAATAAGCCGCGCGTTCCCGTTGTCATTACTCAATGTGGAGAAATGTAAAATCATGATTAATCATGATCAATCATAGATACAAATTTTATTTTTAGACGGAAAATTGATACTGCCTTTCTGTTCTCACTCAGACTAGTGATAAAAGAGAATTCTCGTCATTTAGAAGTATTTGTATATAAGTCGAAAGAAATTGAATACAGTCAGTTTTAAAACTTGACCTTAATAGGTTTTAATATTACCTAATGTTCCATTATACAAAAAAAACCGTATCCAAATGAAACCGTGTACAAGGGGTCTGGTTATAAGGTCTTAGGTTGTGACTGTTATTAGGTCTAGGCAGTTTTTGTGCACTAAGGTCAAGTCAGTATTTTTCAACATGGTATTAGGGGGGGTTGGTTATAAGGGTTTTGGTCCGCTTTGAGTTTTTATGGTGAAATCAAAAGCATGCTTTTTGGGTAATAATCTTTAAAATCATGTCTTTTTACGTTTCGTTTTTCTATAAAATCATGTCTTTTTACGTTTCGTTTTTCTATAAAATCATGTCTTTTTGAACGTTTTCCCAGCATTTAGTTCTTTAAGTTTTTCAGGTTATAAGGTCAAGTTTTTTAAGCTTGACCTTTAACCAGACCCATCTGTAATATTTATTGTATTTCTCAAAAAAAAATCATTTTAGATGAATTCGTTATTACGTAATTTTACGCGTTTAAAAGTTACGGCGCCGCTGGTGGCGCCCAAGGCAATTCGCCCACTTTCCCTTTCGACCAATGATGCGGCCGGTCGGTACCATTTGATCGAGAATTTCTCACACGGTGGTCGAAAGCCGTGGCGTAATGGTTGTGGAATGAATTCGAAACACTTTAGATGGAATAAAGTCCATTCGCATACAGCCAAACGGATCAAAGTATGGGTATAAATGATAAGTACAACACCGTCTGAATTAGTATAAAGTACAAACTGAATTATGTACAGGGGGGTTGTAAGGTCAGCAATTTTGACCATTATTAAGTCAAGTCAGTTTTTTAGTCATCGGCAAATCCGCCGGAAGTACCTGTCATTTCTACTAGCACTAGAATGTAGGTACTGCCGAGTGAAATTCGATGACTAAACTTACTTACAGAATCGAAAATTGGTACACATACTAAATCGACCACAACAAAGTTGATTTTGGGGTCAAAATTGTCATATGACCCCCAGTGGTCAAATTACACGTGATTTTAAAATTAATAGAAACCGAGTGTTAGGCATGTCATTCGATCTGTTTTTTCACACTCATTAATAATATGTAACTTAAAATTGATAACAATAAAATTTTAAGGGGTCAAATTTTATTTTTATCAATGTTAGGCCAAAAAGGGGTCAAATTACAAAGTCGTCCAAAAGGGACGAATGACCACTTGTTTGAAAGGATTTTTATCACTCATTCCGAAATTGCACCGATTTTTAAAAAAGTAGCTGGAGTGGGGCCTTATGCATCTGATTCGATCGGATTTTTGCCGCTAATTAATATTTTTTTCTTTATAAATGTCCAATTCTTATTTTTTCTTCTACGTTAAACTTTCTTACGTTGAACGTTACAAGGTATGGAGCCAATCTAGAAATGTGAATTTCACTTTTTTATGATAAGAAAAGTAAGGTACTTTTAATGCAATACATATTCTACATTTCCACCGATCAGGGCAAATAAAATGGCCTTTCACTTTATGTCGGTAAAATTGTATATTTATTAGCTCCTTCTTGTAGGTGCAATGATTACGTGGTTATATTTCGTCTTTTAAAATCAGCAAAGTTTAAGCATGTACGTACTTTCTTTCAGACGTCCAAACTTTTATATTCTCTAAGTTTTAAAATGTTTCGCTTTTTTTGTTTCCTTCAATTCAGTTTTTCCTTTTCAATTTTTTGTTTTCTTCAATTGCGAAGAGAGGTTTGATTTGAGAGGTTTAATTTGTCGCGAAACATCTGTTCTTTTGCGAAAAATGGGTCTACTTCGATTTGACCGCGTTTTTCGCGCCCGCTCTAAAGGTGGATTTCATAATCAAAATGCACTTTTTTTCGACCACCTCAAATCAAAAAACTAATTTAATAATAATTCTGGCGATTGAGCCTGTTTCAATTTAACTCTCAGGGGGAAGGAGTTTTTGGGAACCCGTATTCGCAATAATTCAAAAAACTGGTAAAGCCAAGTTGTAGAGCTCCTCAAACGACGTCGATCTGACTATTCAGAAATTGATTTGGGCCACCAGGGCCTCTAGAAAGCTGTTTGAAATCCATTTCATACATTGAAATCCCTGGAATCCAGAAGTACCATATGAGTCAACTGGTTATGTTCGATTCGACAAGGATAAATATATATCAAATTTACATGCGCGACACCCCGTGCAATTGCCTCGAAGACTCATTATCCTGTAACCATGACGTGCAATGTTTACGACGAATAAGTGACCCTAATTTACCATCGAATTATTTTTGGCAGATTGTGGATGTTGGGTTATCTGAATAAGTTCTAGTTTGATCTGTTAAAATTTATCTGGTTGTTCGAAATTATTTGGCTATTC
This sequence comes from Oikopleura albicans, assembly GCA_004367875.1. Lineage (NCBI taxonomy): Eukaryota > Metazoa > Chordata > Appendicularia > Copelata > Oikopleuridae > Oikopleura > Oikopleura albicans. Next base: position 51,851 of record SCLG01000302.1, on the reverse strand, counting down.
AATAAAAAGTTCCAAAATTCGTTATTTTGACTATGTCTTGTTATTGATACACTTTTAAAATAATATATTATAAATCAGCGTTAAAAATCTGGTCGAATGACACATCTGCCAGCCTTATATCATTAAATTTGAAAAAGAAAAAAGAAATTTGACCCCTTTATAAGGGCAAAAGTTGTCAAATTTCATTTTTTACATTTATAAAGAAAAAAATATTAATTAGCGGCAAAAATCCGATCGAATCAGATGCATAAGGCCCCACTCCAGCTACTTTTTTAAAAATCGGTGCAATTTGACCCTGGGGGTCACATGACACTTTTTTCGAATTTCCCGACTTCATATTCGGAATGAGTGANAAATATAAATTATAATCTAATTATTAGGACCTACATATCGCTTCAAGCATTGGACAGCTCAAAAGGCATCAAGACGAAAAAGATTACAAATGCAATATGATATCCATTTAACGCGACTACGAGCTTTATATAAGGTTATTATTTTTTGAAAACTATAGTTTTATTTGTAAGGTTGTCTTCTCTAACGAATGCGGGTTGTCCATGATTTTTCTTCAGGTCGAAAATTATTGGAATCCCCTATTTCCGAAGTTGATTTTCTCGTTTTTTTTGCTAATTTTAACTCTTGAATGGCAAATTCAGAAACGGGCCAAAATTATCCTTATTTACAAGGGCTGACCATATATTATCAAAATTCGCCCGAAATGGGCAATTGGATAAAATAACGGTTACCCAAGTTGGGTAACCCAACCCCACCAAAATTTACCCCAAATACCATGCCAAAATCGGGTAAATTCGGGTCAATTACACGAGAATTCGGAATAGCGTAAAAATTTGACGACCTCAATAATATTCAAGATATTTTTACATAAAAAAAAATTGAGAATTTTTGCGTAGGTTAAAATTTATAAATCGTTTGAGTCAATTTATCATAAATTATCCATAATTTATAGCCCAGGCTTTCATAGAAGGATTTTTACAGAAGGATTTTTAACGCTAAAGCTAAAAATTTAATGTTACTCTAATTTCTTTAGAGGAATGAAAATTATGGGTTCTTGTGTAAATTAATTTAAATATTTCGCCGTTTTAGAATGAAGTTTTACCAAAAACGTTTCGAAATCAGGCCCGCGAGCAGGTCTGGATGTTAAATTGCGGGCGTTTCAGCCGCCTTCGAAATCGGGACCGGGAATATATGGTTTGTCGTCTTCACGGGCGGCCCGGAGCTATTAGGCCTCGATGGGGTATCAAACGGCAACCAATGCGGCTCTTGATCGATTACGGCGAGGGTGTTTGTGGGGTACAGTGGGACTTTTATTGTTAGGGTAGCCGCCTCGGATTTTCGAAGACAAAAATTTGAGAGTTTCACGTTCAACAAGTAAATGGTGGCGAAAAATAATATCTTACCAAAAATTCCCAACAACACCAAAATTGGCTTCGTTTATTATTACACCCCTGTACAGGGGATCTGGTTATAAGGTCAGAAGGTGTGACCGTTATAAGGTCAAGTCATTTTTTTGGGGCTTGACCTTATTACCAGACCCCTCTGTAGTGGTTTTGAAATATTTTTTTCAATTTCGATGTCCCAGGTGGCTACCCTATTTATTGTCGCCGACAGCGTGAATTTTATACCGATTGGCTGCGGCGTGACCCCCAAAAGCGACAGTTTACCCGAAGTTGGAATCGAGACGAAACATATCATCGAAATAGAACTCTGCCATTTTATAACCAGACTGGTTCGGTAACAACTAACACGTCTGCTGCCCGATCTAGATACCAATAACTGTACAATAAACTTATGAAATTACATCTAATAGAGCATTTGATTTTATGTAATAGCTCAATTGATGATTCATATCATACAATATACAATTTAGTACACCAATCGAACTTATTTTAAGTACAATAATAAAAATAATAAAGGTTAATAATAAATTCACCTTTTTATAATGAGTAAAAAAGTTTCGAAAGTAATTGAAAGACTAAATTTTGAATAAATATTCAAGGAAAAACATTGTCTCAATTCTTAGTAACTTTTTAGGTTGAATGTGTTTTTTTTGTCGAAGCAGTCGCCTAGACCATAATATAAAAAAAGTTGCGCAGTTTTTGATAATCTTACTTTTGTTCAATTTTGACCTCGAAAAACCGTTGAAAGCAGCAAATTTCCAATTTCCAGAAATTTGGGCCATTATTAATGTCATATTAGTCATATGTAACATATGACTAACGTTTGCCCTTCTAAATTAGTTATTAATAATGGCCCATTATGGTTTAGGGCCAAAATTTTAGCCGACTGATTCGACACAATTGATAAAAAGCTCATTAGAACTAATTTAGAAGGGCAAACGTTAGTCATATGTTACATATGACTAATATGACATGTACGATATTTTTCGTCATATGATTATAATGTAAAAAGACAACAATTGCGTGTTTTACCACGAGTAATCATAATGATACAATTTATAAGCCTTAATCTCCGATTTTATTTGTGCAAAACTAGAAACATATTTTTCGTTTGAAATTGAAACGTCAAACCCAAAAGTGTCAACTGTCTATTTTTAATTTCTGGTTAAAAACTTATCCAAAATTCTGGTTAAGTATGATTCGATTCATTTCCGGTGTGTAAATGTGATATAAATACTAGATTGATTCCCTTAAAAATAGTCGAATGTGACGCTCGAAAAGTAAAAAAAAAGGACGAAAAGTGGAGAAAGTGGAGAGAGAAATCATGAGACGCGCAAAAAGTAAATTTCGACCAGCAGTTGGCGGCAGCGGTGCCCCGGCAATGAGGTCACCCCAGTTTGTCCCGACTGAAACGACGGAATCCGTTTTGTCCGAAAATGACCAGAGTCTCGTTGAGAAGGAAAATGTGTGGGCTGGACCCAGTATAAAAACCTTGGCGTTACTCGACAACGGTGAGTCGAGCGATAATAGATATGAACGTTTTTGTAATCAGAAGCCACATACGATAAAAAAATGGGAATATTTTTTTGGGGGTCAGGTTTGACCCGGCAGGTGGGACTGTGGCGCGTGCATAATGCAATTTGTCCAATGAGGAGCGAGAATTATATTTATTCGCTTTCAACCAATGGGGATACGGTATCCCGGATACCGTAAACAGTAAGGGATCTATAGATGTGCGCTCTCTTGATGTGCATGTCTCTCTAGATGTGCGTTTTTAGGAAAATTTGTAAATACCTCTAGATGTGCATCTTTTTCATATCGATTTTTTCACAAATATACTTCCAGATGTGCACTTTTTCTGGACCCTTTTTTTCAAAAAAATATCTTAAGATGTTCACTTTTTTCTATTTTTGCTCATAAAGAGGTTACAAATTTATATATTTTATGATATTTTTTGCTCTAATTCTCCTTCAACCAATTGAAATAATTTTTCCTATTTGTAGCAAGTTTGCAAGATGGGCCGTGTGTTGAGCTTTCACTTGTTCCTGTTGATGGAAATGAAATTGAGCCCCCAGACGCGCCCGATGACGACGAGGACATTGACGAGGCCCTTTTCAAATTTAAAGTCCCGCCGCCCGAGTCTGGCATTGTAAAAAATAAGCGGCGCAAAACGAAAGAGCTCGAGTCCTCATGTACCGGCTCGACACGTTCGAGCCGCGCCGAGGCAATCATGAAGCGAAAAAAAGCGGAAGAAAACTTACAGAAAAATACGGCAGGTTAGGGTTAACCTCTGAATATATGTGCCTTGAACATATACTAAAGAAGATTGTGCCCATAAGAGAGTCTAATTACCTCCTTATGTAGGCCGATTAATAAAAACAAAATACATAATGATACGTGGTTTAAGTATCGTAAAAAACAATACAGTCCTTAACCATTTATCGGACGCTCATTTATCGGACGCTTACTCATTTATCGGACGCTTTTTTGGCCAAAATGGGGTCATTGTAATAAAAAATGACCTCTTTTGTGACGATGCTCATTTATCGGACGCTATTTTCGAGAACCGAAAACGTCCGATAAATGGTTAAGGACTGTAGTAAAAAATATTTTTCCGGCAATCTTCCATAATATGTGTTCAAGAGTTAACTGTAAGTCTTGTCCCAAATCCATTTTGTATTTAAGAGCTGATTCAAGAAAAAAATAAGATAAAAGTAAAAATGGCGAATGCAAAAACTAAAAATGAATGTATATATTCCGACCTAGGTATAATTCCGATCTTATGTATAATTTTTAAATCATTTTTATGGTGATGGTAATAAGTTACTAAAATGTCCTTAATACAATTCAAGAGTCGTCTTTGGGCCGAAACTATTCCGAACTAGTTGGAGAATTTTTGATGATAAGACCCGTGTACACGTACTTCAGTAATTAAAAAAAGTTCCATATAATGTCAGCAATTCACACTGAAAAAGCCTTTGAAAAACCGCTAAAGAAATAAATACGGGATTGATAACTTTATCAGACTATAAAACATATCATTCATATTATATGCAGGACAAAATTCAAACGAAACAAAAAAAATTGATTGTGCGATACGTTTTTTTAACAGACATTTGTTCGCCGGCTTTTGGGCGATAAGTTTTTTTTATCGTGGTCATGTATTTTTGGTTTATATAATGCAAAATAATTCATAATATGTACGCTTTTAAGTGACGATTGTCTTTATACATATACATATATATATTAAAAGATATAAGCAGCTAGGTCAATCGTGTAAAATTTTGTTTTAAAAGTTCCTTAATCCCCAAACACGACCCCCGTTTGTCCGGCCCCGTGTAAACAACACTTTTTGGGTTGTTTGGCTTCATTAAATCAAGTAACATTTAAAAACAACATAGAATAATCAATTACAAAGTGGGACATCGAAAACAAAATACAATTGCATTTCCGTTATCAAGAGTAATTAGTCATAGATTGAACCCAGGAAAACCCCAAAAATATGTTACTTGCAATTAATAGCTTTCACACAATTTTTTTTCTCAGACATATTTTTTTTGAAAACTGTAAACTAGTAAACGGTTCGCTAGCCTGCAAAAAATCAACCCTTTAGGTTGCCCGGTTAACCGTTTGTAATCTTGTTTTTTGTGGTCAAATCGACCAAAAGTGTCCAACGATGGTCGGGGAAACGTCCGGTCTCGTGTCCAGGGATGTGCTAAATAATCGTGTTTGGGGTTAAACCCTGTAAGGGATCTTATAACCAGACCCCCCTGCATACAAATTAAAGAATCTTGCAAATTATGTAGATTTTCCGGCATACTTGAAGCTTTTTGATCTTAATAGTATTTAAATGCTTTACTCAGTTTTTGTGGATGAAAATGATACCATATACACTTACAGTCCTTTTCCCAATAGGGACGTAGTGAATAAAAAAAAATGTTCCCTATTGGGTTCGATTGTCATTAAATGTTCATTTTTTGAAAAAAGGGACTTGAGTTTATTATTACACCCCTGTAGTATTTCAAGACATTGCATCTCATTAGAAGGTTCAGGTTTAGATTACAAGGTTCAGGCGTTTATTAAAACAAGTTTACAACATTTTGACAGTTTTTTTTAAGATGGCGGAAATATTGACCGAACAGAAGTGTCAATGTCCGATTTAATATTCGTTGGCTCTAAAATTGGCACCCACGAGATGGGCTTTGCTAAACGCCTACGGGAGCAGCGCGAGGCGAAAGAACGCGCCACAACTGTTTCTCAACTCTCGGGCGCCACCAGTGCCTCGAAAAAATCGACCATTTCTAAAACTTCCGAATCCATGAAGCCAATGGTGCCGCAAATTGTACGACCAAAGGTACGCGTCATCGACGGCAAAGTTGTTGTTGACAAAGCATCCCTGTACCAAACAATTGAAGAAGCCCCCGCCGAAATCAACGACGACATAATGGATGATTTTGAAACGATGCCCGAGGGCGTTAATTCGTTGTCATTTCGAAGTCGAAAAACGGGCAAAAGGTCCAAGAATTGGTCCGAAGAAGAGACTGACAGATTTTACGAAGCCATCACTATTGTTGGTCAGTCTTTGGATATATTTTCTTTTTACTTTAAATTAAAAGTGTCATTTCAACGGTTGAAATTCAACCTACAACCTGTAATTTATTTAATTT
>SCLG01000302.1:0-22255 GCA_004367875.1 Oikopleura albicans | reverse complement strand
TAAATAAATGTATAAGCAAATTGTTATGAGGATTATTTTATGCAAACTTAGTGAAACTTAAAGTGAACTTGACCACTACGCCAAAATACACACTGCAGAATTAATCCTAGCTTAGTTTAACTTATTCAAGTGGCTCGAAGTCAGGCGTTTGGGTAAATACACTAAGTATGCTCAAGCATCATGCTTAGGTCGCATCTCCTAGAAAATTATAACTTTTTTTTTGCTGATGATAAAAAAGAGAATACGTGAAATGTGTGTATTACGCTATTACAATTTATGATACATTCATATGAATTATATACATATGTACATAAGAAAAAAATATTGTGAAAGAGAAGAACGATGGAATTCTTCCCCCGATGAGTAATAATTTCTAGAATAAAAATTTGGCAAATTTTGAGGTTTGGCACACCGTATTTTATGGTCGTTTAAGATAGAATGGTTCCATACCACTACAGGTGGGGTTGATTATAAGGTCAACCATTTAGAACATTATACGGCCACTTTTTTGCACTAAGGTCGTGTCTTTTTACGTTTTTAGATTAAAAAATATATCTTTTAGTGGTCAAAATTTTTTCAAATGGTTATAAAGTCAAGTCAGTTTTTTAGAACATGACCTTATACCAATTGCAACTGTATATCTTCTGCTTTAAAATTTCCATTAAATCATGACTTTACTGTTTGGTGTCGTGGCAATCCCACGGTCGGGTTATAGTCAAATCAGTTTTATAAAATGACATCAGGGTCTTACGGAGAAACGTTTTCTTCGAGGAAAACTTTTTAATATTATTAATTTTAATAAGTTTCACATGTCCATTCAGTCTCCTTCCGCAGTCCGTTATGAGGAGTATAATATCATAATGTTTTTCAATGTATTCACATTTTTTACCTTCGACCTTATAACCATATACCTGTTACAGCTCAGAATGTCGCGACATGTCGCGGTGATGCCCAAATAGCGATACACACGGTAAAAAATAACGCATACAGGTGGAACATATTTTTTAGAGACATCATGTCTTTTTGCAGTTTTTGTTTCCAACAGTCCATTTTTGAATGGGCATAACTTATGAGTCATAAGTTATGACTCATAAGTATTTAGGTTCCAGCACGAGAATTGGAGTAGGGACTATTTTCGCATCTTCTACAATGAAATCTATGTTTTTGCTCGAACTAAATTGGAAAAATTTGATCATGAATCAGAAGTTTGTGGAATCAACAACAGCGAGGGACAAGTGTATTTGGACAAATGCTCTTTTGTCTCAAAACTGTAGATTCATCGTTCTTTTGGGCTAAAAATTGCCGCGGGGAAAATTTAACAAGTTCGACATTTTCCCGACGATATGATAATAGAGATAATGTGCAGAAAATAATGTGTCGATTTGAATGTAGTCTATCAGTAATAATGTCAATCTTTATTAACTAGAGAGAAATTTACACAAATTGTGCNCAGGCGTTTGGGTAAATACACTAAGTATGCTCAAGCATCATGCTTAGGTCGCATCTCCTAGAAAATTATAACTTTTTTTTTGCTGATGATAAAAAAGAGAATACGTGAAATGTGTGTATTACGCTATTACAATTTATGATACATTCATATGAATTATATACATATGTAGTACATATTATGTACATAAGAAAAAATAATTGTGAAAGAGAAGAACGATGGAATTCTTCCCCCGATGCGTAATAATTTCTAGAATAAAAATTTGGCAAATTTTGAGGTTGGCACACCGTATTTTATGTTTCTCTAAAATAGAAATGGTTCCATACAACTACATATGGGTTGGTTATAAGGTCAGCCATTTGGAACGTTATACGGTCAGTTTTTTGCATTAAGGTCGTGTCTTTTTACGTTTTTTTAGATGAAGAAAATATATTTTTAGTGGTCAAATTTTTTTTCAGATTGTTACAAAGTCAAGTCAGTGTTTTAGAACTTGACCTTCAGTGTTATAAAATGACACAAGGTCTCACAGAGAAACGTTTTTTTGAAGAAAACTTTTAAATAATATTAATGTTAATAAGTTTTACATGTCCATTCAGTGTCCCTCGACAGACCGTTATAAGGAGTCCGTTATAAAAAGTACAAGATCAAAATGTTTGATTTAACGTATTTACATTTTTTACCTACGACCTTATAACCATAAACCTGCTGCAGCTCAGAATGTCGCGGTGATGCCCAAATAGGTTTTAAAAATACGAAAAGTGATCGGAGCTAGACAATTTGAGCACCAAGTTGGTGCCATCGACACACGATAGCAATTACAGTATAATAACGCATACAGGGGGAGCGACAAGTAGGGGCACGCCAAGTAAGGGCACACCAAGTAAGGGTGGGAGCGCCAAGTAAGGGTAGGTGGGCGTTAAGTAAGGGTAGGTTTCATTTCGAAAAAACAATCGACGTCAAGTAAGGTTCCGCCAAATAAAGGTCGGTAAAGGCCCCCAAATCAAACTTTGTTTCCTCTATATAACCATTTTTGCAATTCAAATACACTTTTAATAAAAATAATGGAATTAACAGGTCACTTTCATCTGTTACAGATGATCTGTAAGTAAGTCCAAAGTATTAAAAGTGACAACGCCAAGTAAGGGTAGGCCCTACCCGGTAGGGCGCCAAGTAAGGGTAGGTTTCGAAAAAAAAACGAAACCTACCCTTACTTGGCGCTCCCCCTGTACAGCTATTTTCTAGAGAAATTATGTCTTTTTGCACTTTTTTCCAACAGTCTATTTTTGAATGAGGATAACTTATGAGTCATAAGTTATGACTCATAAGTCTTTTTTTGGTCTGAGCTTATAACCAAACCCCCTGTAAGTATTTAAAAATAAATGAGAATTGTGCAATTAAGTTATAGCACGAGAATCGGAGTAAGGACTTTTTTCCCATTTTCTACAATGAAATCTATTTTTTTTTATTTTGCTCGAACAAAATTGGAAAAGTTTGATCATGAATCAGAAGTTTGTGAAATCAACAACAGCGAGGGACAAGTGTATTTGGACAAATGCTCTTTTGTCTCAAAACTGTAGATTCATCGTTCTTCTGGGCTAAAAATTGCCGCGGGGAAAATTTAACAAGTTCGACATTTTCCCGACGATATGATAATAGAGATAATGTGCAGAAAATGATGTGTCGATTTGAATGTAGTCTATCAGTAATAATGTCAATCTTTATTAACTAGAGAGAAATTTACACAAATTGTGCGCTGTAACTGCAGCTTTTTGATATTTGAAATGCGTTAAACATGACTTTTTTCAAATGCGCAAAACTATTAGGTCCAGTCAGAAAAACTGAGCAAAAATGGCTGATTATGGTGATATCGAGATTGTCATTTATGCTTCCATGATATCCGGCTGGTTAAATATTGCGTTCCACTTGATTCCTGACATTGTCTGCATCCGACTTGACGAAAATTCATTATTTGATATAGTTTTGTAATAGAGAAATAATTTGTTATAAGGAAGCTTTACAACCCCGTTCAGAGAAATAGTTGTACTCAATTGACCACACCTAAATGTTTAAATAAAGCACATGCGGCCTGGTTTGTTAACTCTCAGGGGGAAGGAGTTTTTGGGAACCCGTAGGGGGAAAATGCGTGTAAATAAACACGCACTTAAAAAATTGATACTAATTCGTCACAATTAAAAAAAACTGGTAAAGCCAAGTTGTAGAGCTCGTCAAACTACCTCTATCTGACTATTCAGAAATTGATTTGAGACACCAGGGCCCCCTAGACAGCTGTTTGAAATCTTCAACCTACGCAAAAAATAATACTGCCAATCGAATGTTCTCGAAAAGTTGAGGGGGGGGGTCACCAATACCCCATTTTGCCCTACGGGCCCTCCATATGCCTTAAATGGACGAAAAAAACAAGTTGCGTGTCTATTTACACGCACTCCCCTGGGAGTTAACCTCTTGAATCAAGTGCGAGCACCGCGGCATCTTGCAGAAAAAGTTTTTCGACGAATTTCCGCGAAAAAAACACAACTCGCAACAATATGCTCTGAAAAAGCATTTGTGGGAAAATGGCCTTTTCCGCGAAAAAATTTTTCTGCAATATGCCGCTGTTAGTATTCTATAATTTACAAGGGGTAAATTAACTATGGAAAATAAAAAAAGTCACGTGAGGTTTTAGAATTGGCCTTATAACCATAATTTCTGGTTTCCTCTGGCCCAGAGGCCCTGGATAAGAAAAATAAATGGTCAGCGGTTTAATATGGGTGAAAACCCTTTGGCATAAAACAAATTTGTTGCTTGAAATGTGAAGTTCGTGGTAGAATTAAATTATATAAGTTATTAAGTACTTTTTAATTAAAACAATTCACAAAATAATAACTTAACAACTCAAGGAATATGAAATCAAAACAAAGAAAAATATCGGCTGGATGCAAACCAATCGAGGCCCTGGAAATGTTTCCAATCTCCAAAGGCCGTTTTTGATTGGTTCTCACGGGTTTTTGAAGAGATAGGAAGACAACCTCAGGGTCCTCCGGGTTGAAATATGAATCTCAGTACATGATTCACGAATACAAATTCAAAAACGACAAAAATAAAAATATACCCATTTTCATAAAATACCACAAAACAAAATAACCGCTCAGAGAACGCGATTCATCAGATTATGAGACGACAAGATAAGGTCATTAAATTTTAATGAATAAAGTCCTTGCGACCCTTACTCTTTTTTCGGACGCTATTTTTTCGGACGATCCATTGTTATAGAAAAATGATACTTTTTGTGACGATGCTCCCTGTTCGGACGCTATTTTCGAGAAGCGAAAACGTCCGAAAAAGGAGTAAGGACATATCATACCTATTGCCAATAGACGATAATATTGTCAATAGACAATTTGGGCAGGAAAAAACTATTTTAACATGCCATTTTTGGAAAAAAAATCACAGAAAAATTTTTTATCATATTCTTGTTCAAAAATTATGTCTATAACAGGGCTCGGCACAAGTGGCTCTTTTTCCTCGCCTCGGCCTGGCTCGCTTTTTTGAGCCAACAAAAATTTTTTTGGCTCGGCTTGGCTCCGGCTACGAAAAATATTCAGTGGCTCTGCGAGCTAATTGTGTCGATCCCTGGCCTACAATAGCTAGCCAATTTGTAGAAATATTCACCTTTTCAGCTTTACATTTTTATTATTCGATCAACAATTTGAAAATTATCGAATGTTGATTATCGAAAATGGATGTCAGATTCGGAATCTTTAGCCCAAATTTACCTTAGGGTTGGTCGAAACCGGTTATTTTGAGCAAATTGCAGGATATTAAAAAAATACCGATAGTTTAACCTATTTCCGGTAATTTTTTCGCTTCTGGCCCAAATCTGTGTTGTTGATTTAACCAGTAAACATTCCGTTTTGTAACCATAACATGTGTACTCCAGAAATATCTTTTGTTAACGTTTTAACTGTATTTGATTCTGTTTCAGAAGTGTGTGAAATGTGGTCAGCGTGAGGAAGGGGGGTTAGCGATGCTTGTTGCCAGTCCAAAGCAAAACGACTGGATGACGGACGATTTTCCGACAGCCCGGCGGCAAAAGTCCTTTTACCAAAGGCGATTTTCACTTCAAACTATACAAGCCGCAAATATTTACCTACCAAGGCCATTGAATTCCCGCGCTATTTCGGCGAAGGTGACGCGACAATCCAAGTTAGTTATACAATTGTCCAATTAATATTTTTTTTTGCTAGTTCTGATTTTCTGGCAGCACTTACATGTACGTTTTATGTAATCGTGTTTTTTTCTGGATTTTGTTTTTTCAAGACGTCTCTCCGTGATGGATTAAATTTTTTCTTAAGATTTAGATTTGTTCGGATTTAGTTTTTTTGGAATTTTTCCCAATTTGGGATTTTTTTTTATATTTAGTTTTTTGTTTCATAGGTTTTTTTATAAAACTTTTTATTTAGTTTTTTGTACAGTTTTTTACTTTTTGATACTTTTTATTACTACATTGTTACTTAAGTCTTTTTCATAGAAAAATCCACGCGGTGTCCCAATTCATTGGCATGATATAGTATCTCATTTACAGCTATGTTTATCTATTTAGTAGATTGGGACACCACGTGGATTTCGTAATAAGTGGACTAAAGTAACAATTTAGTAGACTTTTTATTAAACTTTTTATAAGACTTTTTACTATAAATTTTTTTTTATAAAACTTCTTTAAATAGATTAATCAAACATTTTTATTAAACTTCATGTTCAAGTAAAATTAATGAAAATTAATAAAACTCTAAAATCAATTACGACCATTTACTCAAATTTATAAAATCATGTTTTTACTCTGTTTATGGGCGCAGGTCGAGTCCAAAAAAGGTTTCATGGACGTTCAAAATGTATTTAAGGTCTTATCGAACTTGTTACCCAAGACCTTATAGCCATCTCTGTTTTTTGGTCCGTAGCGTGACAAAATTGGGGTTCAGTCATTAATAAAGAGTTCACACTACCCGCTCTGGATTTTTACGATGATTTGCCACTTTCTGACAGCATAAAGGAAATGTAGGAAAACTAAAACAAATAATTCGATGACGCAACAATATTGGGGAACCGCGGTCAGAAAGGAGATATTCTGCCTTCTGAATTTCAAATAATAGACGCGTTTTTTTGTCAATGTAAGATAACACAGGAACATCTTCCTACTATTGTTCTCATATTTTTTGTATTATTATTTAAACTGAAAAGGTCATTAGTGCAAGTTTTCTATCGAATTAAGGTCATTAAAGATAAAAAAAAGTGACATTTATATTTGTGTTGAGTTTTGTTTATTACAAAAGCGACCATATCGAAAATAACAGAGAGAAGTTTTATCAGAAGGTATTTAAGTAATTTGTGATTTTTTTTTGCATCGCTGGGTTAGGTTGGTCCAATCGAATTTTTTTTTTTTCAAAATTAACCCTACTTTACTTAGCGCTCACTTACCCTTAGTCGGTGTTCCTGCCCTTACTTGGCACTCCTCTTTTACGGGAAACTGCGTATACAGTCTTTACTCTCAATACGGACGATTTTTCCCATACGGACGCTGTTTTTGAAAAAATGTCTCTAAAACAGCTGAAAAACAGCTGGACACTTTTTGACAATTGATCCCTATAGCCTATAGCCTATAGGCTATAGGGATCAATTGTCAAAAAGTGTCCAGCTGTTTTTCAGCTGTTTTAGAGACATTTTTTAGGCTATAGGCTGTAGGAACACTATTTTCGACAAAATCGTCCGCATTGGAAGTAAGGACTGTATAACCCTCTAAACTTTTCATACGTACTAAATAATCCAGGATGAAATACACCTCCTAACCAGTTATGTTAAACCACTTATCTGGTAACTTTTGATTTTCGTGTTTTCCAGCCCTAATAACAACGATTCGTTTTGAGTATGAGTCATACACTGTATGACATACGGTAACACAAATCGTGGTTATTAGGTATGTCAAATACCGTATGGCGGCGTTAGTTTCAAATGATTTTACTTGTTGATAATTATGACATTTGCAAATAAAAATGCGTTGTGTATTGTGCCCTGCTTCCGGCACCTGCTCTGTAGTTCTGACTACAGGCGCCTGATGAAAAGCATACATAATATTACGTGATTAAATATCGTTTTAAAATCGTATTTTAATTTTTTTTATCTGGTTGATCAACTATGTTTATATCTGGTATTAGTGACATTTATTAAGTGTTAATTTTTTTATAACATACAAATAACTGATGTTTATTGATTCGAGTTATAGAGAAGAGGTTTAATATGTAATGTAACCAACAGGAGCGCGCGTGGTTATGAGGTCTTTAATCAAGAAGTTTGTGTTTTATGTATTGGTTATAAGGTCTTAGATGTACCCCGATATAAGGTCGTATTGTTTGTCTTGAGATTAAGTTCAAATCATAAGCATGATTTTTTTTGAAAAAAATCTTCGCAATCATGTCTTTTAACGCTTTTTTGGACGAATACCTCCCTCTTCCCGCTGACCCATTTTTCTATAGAAATTATGTTTTATGGTCGACATTTTTTTCAAATAATTACACTGTAAAGTTGTATGGGCTTTTGAAAATTCATTTAAGCTCTTAGAGTCTTTTTTCTTGAGACCTTATAACCAACCCCTGTCCATATGCATCAGTGATGCAGCATCACCCTTAACCAGTTATCTTAGCACCAGTTCTCGTGAAAAATGGGTTACCCTAACACTTTTTTGACCAAAACGAATCGCGATTTCCATTTATCTAACACTTTTTCGGAAAAAAAAACAGTTGTAAAGATAAGTGGTTAGATGGTGTACATTATGAAAATTGAGGGGGAAGAACGGCACAAAATCTCACGCGCTCCAAAAGTTGAAAAATGAAAAACTTTGGTGGCGCAGTCGAGTCCCTGAAACATTGCAGATAATTTTGGTTGTAATGTTTTTTTCTACATTTTCTTACAGTGCTTTAAAATCGTTTTTGGTTAAAATATGCGTTTTTCGGTGGCTCTTAGACAAAAAAAAAACACGGCAGGTTAACTAAAGAACACATCAGTTTATATTTGTCAGAACTGTTACATAACTTATGTAATATAATCGCCCGTGTTTTCCCCTTGTTTAACATCATGGGCGTTGTTGACCAACTGCATTGAAAGGCCACTTTACTGTCAGGGTGCCATTTACAATGTTCCAAAAACGAACTTAAAACAACCTTCATTCAAACCAGTTTTGAGACGAGAAAATTTCCGTAACACAAAAAAAAACGAAAACAAATACAATATAATAAAATTGCGTGTTCGCATGGAAACTATCAATTTATTTGAACTTGAAGAATATTTTTTTATTGTATTAGTACATATTGAAATTAATCGTTATTACGGAGAGTGTGAAGAGTAATAAATTACTAATAATACAAAAACTAACTCATTGAGAACACAATGCTGTTTTAACTCTTCTTAGGCCAAATGTTCACTAATATTATATAGGAAGTTAACTTATCATGTCATTAACTAATAATGTAATACATTACAGTATGATTGTAATAACGTGCTTGCCGCTTTCCAAACGTCTGTTCTAATAAGCTTAAAAACTAGCGAAACACGAGGCTTTTTAAACCCCATATAGTATCTGCTTAACTCCCAGGGGTCACTTAGTTCAAAATCATAGTAAACTGGGCTTAATCGAATATCGCTGAAACACGGGTCTAGTTAAATTGTATGAGAAAAAATATAAGACATAAAACGGAACTGCAATTTTGAACTCACAAAGGCGTCTAGTCCAAATTTGGACTAAGTGACTCTTACGGATTATATGCCACTTGTGACCCTTAGGAGTTAACGACTATTAGTTTATGTTAAAAATATTTTTAGAAAACCAAAACAAGACCAAGAAACCGAATTCATTCTGAATTTGAAAAAATCAAAGCTCGAACATTATCACTCATCAAAAAGTCTCATCGAATCGGTAAGTTGTATTCGTTTTGTGTATAATATATGCACCACTTGAGTCATAGGAAAAAATAACAGAAAAAATGCTAACAAGGAATTTGCTACACTTTTCTTTAACGTAAGCAGGCTTTATCACATACACAACTTAGAAGTGCTAAATGGACATTGCTGACCCCACTATGTGACATAAGATTGACCGTATTGCCGATAGTTTCCTCTATAAAATGATCAAATTTTCGAGTTTCTTAGATTTAGCTGAAATTTGGCACACTGTGTGCATAAATGTACACAATATTCTCAACGGGTTACCATTATGCATGTTGGCTTGAGATTAAAGTTCATCATATTTTTTGGTTTCGACGGGATTTGCGAGGTGGCGACCCTAAAGGACCGCCAAATCCTCAATTAATTAACAGTTTGCTCCCCTCAAAATCGTTACAAAATGATGTCATACCTCAAATGTGTTACATTTTTTTCAGTGTCTGCTGACTCAAAATCGTTACAAAAATTTTTATGCTTTATTATGTACATTGTTCAAAGTATGAAAATGAACACATGATATAAAAATCTTCATTGTGTCCTTGTAATCATTTCTAGTACAGCCCGTACTCCCATTACGTCCCCTTTGTTTATACACTCACTGCGTTGTTATCTTGTGACCCGTTATCTTGCAGATTTTCCCCTTAGCTCCGTTATCTTGCAGATTTTTTCGGTCAATTTTCCAGGAATCCCTATCTGTATGTGTTAAGTCACATGGTTAGGTGGTGTATTAAAAATAAAATAACAAAAGTAAGAAAGAGCCGCCCCTGCTCTCTAAATTAAATAGCCCGTGGCAAAATGCTGGCTCATCCGGGCAATATAATCAGTTCTAAAAACGAACTTTAATTTTTTAAAATAAATTTTAAAATACTCACTTGTATCCACACAAGTTTGCTTGGCAAAACTTGTTGATTCAATTTGTTATTTTTCAGTTCCAAACGATAAAGGAATCAATTTTGTATATATTTATGACTCGGAAACTTATTATTATATATTATTTATATATTATTTTAATTAGAAAAATAAATTTAAATTAAATAATCTTTATTATTATAAAGTTTTTATTTAATTAATTTAGTCATTTACAATTTAATTCCCTAAATTGACCAAAAGTGCTAGTAAACTGGGCTTAATCGCCGAATAACTTGTCTAGTCAAATTTTGTGAGAAAAAATATAAAAGGTAAAACGCAACTGATTTTTTTATGTAAAAATGCTAGCTTAACACGGCCGTAAGGGCCTTTTGTGTAAATGTGCACGTTTGTACAATAACGGATTGTAAGGCACTTGGGACCCTTAGGAGTTAACCCGAACAACTGAGCGAGATTTTTATGTGTGGGTTTACTACGTTTAAATTAACTCTTATACGCGTTCGCTAATATTCCTCTAGTCACACAATCACTATGGCCATGTGCGGAATTATGATCCAAAACAATAATATGCCGGTCATGCTAGTTTAATAGACAATAGCCTTATGTAATCCTAAAGGTATATAGAATAATAAAGTTTGTAAAATTACGTAACATGTTTATTCAAATAATTGACGAGACATAAAATGATTGCGATAACGACCTGCAAATTTACTTTGCAGGTATTCAACTATACTTTAGTATGTACTTTTTTAGAAAAAACAAAAGATTTAATGCTGTGGGAACCAGTTTAATGCTCTTTGTCATTTGTAAAATAAAAAATGTACACTTTTTAAACCCACCTTATTTTTCAATATTATGTAATGGTGTGTCTCAAAACTAAATGAAATAAATAAATAATAAAATAATGGATATATCAAGATAACTGGGTAGGAAATTATACATCACAGGTCTACGTAAGTTACCAGAACGATGGGGGAAAAGGGATTTTAACAGTCATGCGCATCGGGTTTACTATAACAGTCATGCGCATCTGGGGTAGCTAGCTACCCAATTTGCTCTAGCGCGCCAAACAATGAACGGATTTTTTTGATTATTATTTAATTTTGAAGCCCTGTTCTTCTTCTCTTACTGGGTCATTTTCAACCTTAACCTTCGTCCTCCTCGGACCCAAACGTAAAAACAATTTTCTAAAAAAAAGAATATTTTTCTCCCATATAAAAACGTAATTTTTTTTTGATTTTAAATCCGTTGTCCGTTTTTTTATTATCACAAACCGTTCTCTTTTTATTTAGAAATAATGTGAAAATGGGTAGCTAGCTACCCAATATGTGCATGACTGTTAACTTCGATGAATCTTGTTAACATTACTAGATAGTACGTAGACGGAAGTGAGGAAAAATGTTTTGGAAAACTGTTAACTATAATGAATTTTGTTAACTTTAGTAGATAGTGCGTTGGCGGAAAATTTGACGCGCGCCGATTGTCGGTTAACTTCCATGAATTTTATAAACGTCCGTAAATTTTGTTAACTTTAAGTGTTAACTTCCGTGGGTTAATGGTGTAAACTGTATACAGTTGATCACTAAACGAGTTGACACTTTCGTTTCCGATTTTTTCGTCAAAAACTGTCAACTCGTTAGGTCTTTGTCAACTCGTTNTAGTATATATTATTATTATGTATTATTTTAATTAGAAAAAAATTAAATAATCTTTATTATTATAAAGTTTTTAATTAATTAATTTAGTCATTCACAATTTAATTCCCTAAATTGACCAAAAGTGCTAGTAAACCGGGCTTAATCGAAAATCGCCGAATAACTTGTCTAGTCAAATTTTGTAAGAAAAAATATAAAAGTTAAAACGCAACTGATTTTTTTTATGTAAAAATGCTAGCTTAACACGGCCGTAAGGGCCTTTTGTGCAAATGTGCACGTTTGTACAATTACGGATTGTATGGCACTTGGGACCCTTAGGAGTTAACCCGAACAGCTGAGCGAGATTTTTATGTGTGGGTTTACTGCGTTTAAATTAACTCTTATACGCGTTCGCTAAAATTCCTCTACTCACACAATCACTATGGCCATGTTCGGAATTATGATCCAAAACAATAATATGCCGGCCATGCTAGTTTAATAGACAATAGCGTTATTTAATCCTAAAGGTATATAGAATAATAAAGTTTGTAAAATTACGTAACATGTTTATTCAAATAATTGACGAGACATAAAATGATTGCGATAACGACCTGCAAATTTACTTTGCAGATATTAAACTATACTTTAGTATGTACTTTTTTAGAAAAAACAAAAGATTTAATGCTGTGGGAACCAGTTTAATGCTCTTTGTCATTTGTAAAATAAAAAATGTACACTTTTTAAACCCACCGTATTTTTAAATATTATGTAATGGTGTGTCTCAAAACTAAATGAAATAAATAAATAATAAAATAATTGAGATATCAAGATAACTGGGTAGGAAATTATACATCACAGGTCTACGTAAGTTACCAGAACGATAGGGGAAAAGGGATTTTAACAGTCATGCGCATCTGGGGTAGCTAGCTACCCAATTTGCTCTAGCGCGCCAAACAATGAACAGATTTTTTTGATTATTATTTAATTTTGAAGCCCTGTTCTTCTTCTCTTACTGGGTCATTTTCAACCTTAAGTTAAGGTCCTTAACACTCGTCTTCCACGGACCCAAACGTAAAAACAATTTTCTGAAAAAAAGAATATTTTTCTCCCATATAAAAACGTAAAATTTTTTTTTGATTTAAAATCCGTTGTCGGTTTTTTATCATCACAATATGCGCATGACTGTTAACTTCGATGAATCTTGTTAACATTACTAGATAGTACGTAGACGGAAGTGAGGAAAATTGTTTCGGAAAACTGTTAACTATAATGAATTTGTGCCATTTTGTTAACCATTTTAGCTAGATTCATTTTATTAACTACTATGGATTTTGTTAACTTTAGAAGATAGTGCGTTGGCGAAAATTTGACGCGCGTCGATTGTCGGTTAACTTCCATGAATTTTATAAACGTCCGTAAATTTTGTTAACTTTAAGTGTTAACTTCCGTGGGTAAATGGTGTAAACTGTATATTATATAAGCGACTTTTGGTGACCTTTTTTGTTATATTTTAGCGTTTTCCGGAGTTTGATCGTCAACAATCGTGTGTTTCGAGAAGAGCAGTTGGTTCCCAACAATTGATCCCGCCGCCCTCAAACGGATTAATACGGTAAGAGTTAAATCAACATTTTGGCCATATTTGCCCAGATGCCCCGTTTTCTGTCTTTTTCTCTTTGATAGGACTTTACCAACAACCATCAAAAGTTTTCACCCTTCATGTTCGATGTCATTTTTTGTGTTAAAGCATGTTAAAGCATGTTTACATACACTAAAAAACTTTCACAAATCAACTACACCCCTGCGCCGTTATCTGGCCGGAATTCCTGCTCCTTCCCTTATTTGGCCGGAATTTTGAGGAAAATTCTTGAGCTACTCCGCTTGAGCTACTACGCCATTATCTGACCAGAACTTCTCAAAAAATCGCGTTTTTTGTTTATTATTATTTTAATTCTATACACCACCTGCGCGGTTATCTGGTCGGAAATACAGACAGTCCGCCTACGCACTAAGCCGCTATCTGGCCATGATAATGTAACAAAATGTTTTATCGGCAAAATGTCGGTCAGATAACGCGTTATACACATTGCGATCGGTTTGGGAATTTTCACTTAACCGACTCAGACCATGTCTCCCTGAAGTTCACTGTCAATAGTTGGGGTCACAACAAAAATCTGAAATGATTCACACAGAATGTGAAAAGGTGCTTATCAGGGATTTTAAAATTTGCGCGTTTTTTTCGATTTTATTTCAAAAAAATATTGAGAAACTCTGCATACTAAGAGTTCAAAGACATTGTCCTTATTTCGCAACATCTATCTTATTTGCGCCAAAAATTGTTAATTAAAGTCATTATCATTATTAGTTGTATCATCAACAAAAGATACTTTGACGCAAATTTTAACACAAATCATTTACAGTAAAAACTAGTTCACGATTTCATAATAGTCGTCAATTTGACGAAGTTAATTTAACAACTGATCAAACATATTACATGTAGTCAGCGGCGTTTTCACTTTGATTCGATTGATGTTGAATTATCGATGATCCGGCCGGCAGCCGGGGTAAAAAAGTTTCAGAGAAAGTTTCGATACATTTTAAAATTTTCAGTGGTGAATCTAGGGTGCCCACGGNCCAAGTAAAATGTTCTGAAACAACTTTTTTCTGTATTATTTCGATGGTATAGTACTTCCTAATGTCCAATTTAAAAAGAAAACATCTTTGATCACAAAATTGTGACTAAATCCCATTACAGGGGACACTTATTAGACAAGAATATGCGTTTTTGCAGATGATTTCTACGGACCGTATTTTTATTTTTTGAGCAGTTTTGGTGGTATCAATTTCATTTTTTTTGTAATAGTTGCTCTAAAGCAAGGCGCTGAAAACGTTTGACGCCGATTTTTGATAACTGTCTTTTATCATTATAATTCATGGTCGTGAATCTGGCTCATTTGAGCATTTTTTAGTGTTTTTCGCGATTATTTTTTTACCAGACATTTATTCAAAAATCGAAGACAACAGTTTTGTGCTCCTTGTTAAAATAAAGCTTTTTAAACCAAAAAGAACTCAATAGCATCAAAGTTGTAAAACTAGATCCAATATCCGATTTGATTTTTAGCAAAGTTCATGGCTTTGTGGGTGGTATATGGTGCTAGTTTAGGTTCGGTAAAACAAATAAGGTGATGCGCGGTACTTTCGGGAGTACGTTTCAAAAAAGTTCATTGAAATCCACAGTATACAACATATTTTACGATCACTTTTTTGGCATGTCATATTTGTAAACAAAGGGTTACGCACCTCCTTAATTTAAATACCGTCAATACTGATATCTAGATATCCGTTTAATTGAGCATATTTTAATTTTTTAACTCACAGGAGGAAGTGCGTGTAAATAGACACGCAACTGGGTTTTTTCGTCGATTTAAGGCCTATGGAGGCCCCGTAGGGCAAAACGGGTATTGGTGACCCCCCTCAACTTTTCGAGAAAATTCGATTGACGGTGTTATTTTTTGCGTAGGTTGGAGATTTCAAACAGCTCTCTAGTGGACCCTGGTGGCCCAAATCAATTTCTGAATAGTCAGATCGACGTAGTTTGACAAGCTCTACAACTTGGCTTTACCAGTTTTTTTGAATTATTGCGAACTATTGTGAATTTTTTAAGTGCGTGTTTATTTACACGCATTTTCCCCCTATGGGTTCCCAAAAACTCCTTGCCCCTGAGAGTTAACCTATCTTTTGGTAGTTACGGTTATTTATTTTTAGTACAGTTTTTGTTGTTATTATCTTCTTTTATAACGAAAAATTTTAAATAAAAAAACTGTTTGTATGTCAGTCAAAACTATTAGTTTAAATAATGATAGATGATATTATGTTGATTTGGGGGTCAACGTTTAGATATTTATATTCGTTGAACCATGACTGTGTGTTTTTAAGCATAGTTCGGGCACATAGAGGATAAATTCACACGAAAATGGTAATGTTTCTTTGATCTGATTGTCTAAAAAGTAATTAATAGGCCATGTAAAAATATACTTAATATTAATCTGCCGAGTAGAAAAAACAACTTTTAGAATTAATAATATAAATCGGCTTAAAAATTTGACTAAATCGCCGTTTCAGCGATTTTGAATAAATCCTCGTTTTGACATCATTTCAGATGCCAAATTTTATGTAAACCAGTTTTTAATTTATATTCAAAACTTGACTAACCGGCGGAGTATTTAGACTTACTGGAGTCTTAATAAAGGTGACCTTAAGCGTACTAGGGTAGTCTAATTAAAGGTCAAAGAATGTTTTGTGTGTTCTAATTGCTACACATTATATTGCATGAAAAAACTCATGCTAGTTTTTGAGTAGAATCAGGTTTTTTTGAAAAAAATCTGGACACATAAAAGTACCACGTTTTTGTCACTACTTTTGAAAAAAAATTAGGTCAAAAAAGTGGAGAAAAATCTCGTTTCTAATTGAAAAAATACCGTTTATTAACCGAATCATACTTGAAAAAACAAACAAAACAAGGTCCAATAAGGGTCCCCCGAAGAGATTATTTTCTAAGAACCGAATTTAATTATGGAAAAATAAGAAATTCTCCAGCGTCATTACGTCAAAATCAGATTTATGGCTACGACCAAAGGAAATATTGACTTTTGAAGCGATTAACTGTCAGTGATATGTCAAAATTACGCGTCATAAAGTACTGAATTATGAGTCAAAATAGTTTGCTAATAATCGTTATCGATAGAAAATGATTGATTCTGGTTCTTATTGTTTTTTTTTTTGAAAAATTATGCGTAAAAATTGAATTATGAGTAAGAAATGAGTTAAAATAACGAAATCACGAAAAACTACATTTAGGGTACATTTATGGTACATTTAGGGTAAAAACGTCACGAAAATACGTAACAAGTTTTGAACCAGGCACTGGATTGAAAAATTCAACGAGTTTGTTAGATATTTAGAACATTTAGTGGGCTATCTGATATGTTTTCATGAAGTTAAGAAGTGCAATTACGAAGTTCCCACGGTAAATTTCTCAACTCGGATGAATTGAATTTTGCTGACTCCTCGAACCAAAGTAATGTTTATTTGATTTGAATAGGCGTTTGTTGTTTAAATTAACCACGGAACCCTTCGAGGCACTTGAATGTCATAATTTCATGAATTAAGGAAGTCAACGCCTTTATTTTGACACCGTCAAAAAATGGGATATAATATCAGAATGTAAATTAGTTTTTCGTATTTAACAATTTAATTGTAGTTTTTTTTTGCAAAAAATGGTTTATTATTAGTTCACGTTAATTTTAAATTAATTTATCATATTAAATCTATAACCATATATCATATGAATTCGACTGTTTTCTGGTGAATAAAGAGCAATTAACTTTAAAAATTTGGGCCCAGATTTGCCTTGAATTTGGGATTTTTGTTTACCGAATTTACAGGTAAATCCGCATAGTTTAAATACAAGAGCATTTCCGTAAAATTTTATTTTAAATTGATAGTTGATATTGAGTTGTATATTATTTTCAGGTCGAATTTAACGAAATTATTTCGAGTTGTAATTTTACTTCTACGGCATCTTTTCCAGTACCGCAAGTATATTTTTTACCGCATGCATTTTTTTCCAAATGTAACATATATTGGGGTGAATCGGCGCGTACATGCCATTAACATACGTTTTTTTTAATAAAAACAAAGCATAATGTGTAAATGTGCTTTTTATTACTCGCGGGAAAAAATAAAATAAGAACGAACTTATGTACCTCTAAAAACATGAACTCTCATGATTATTTGTCAAAACAAAGTTTGTCGAAAAAAATGGTGCTTTTGTATGTCTTAAATATTAACAAGTTTAATTCTGAGCTGAAGTGTGAAAAGAAAGCGAAAACAGAAAATTATCTCGTTCAATTTGAATAAAAGACAAAAGCCATAAAAAGCCGAGCATACTTGGACCGATTCTGTTCAACATTTTTTTTTGCATCAATCTGCACTATATTGCCCAAACAATTGGGTTATTGAAAGAATTTATTTCGTCTGGTAGAGCTCTATAATGACAACTTTTTTATTTTAAAAGAAGATTCCAGATAAGATTTAACATAACCCCCTGCGCCGTTATCTGGTCGACATTTTCGTGCAGAAAACATTTTTTAACTAACCTTGTTTCTAATGAAAGTTGGTGAAAAGTGGAGTAACTTTTTAAAAAGTGTGATTAACAAATAACCAGATAGGTCGAAGAGACTGTATACCATAATAAGTGAATACAAAAACCATTATTTTGCAAAATAATCTTAAACCAAAAATTAGATCAAAAATTACATCCTTGTCGTGATGAGAGGTCGGCAGATTTTGTACCCGTGTCCGCGGACAAGGGTAAACTCGGGTAATTTTCACTGGTAGGGTACAATTTATTTTTGCTTGGGTAAACTCGGGTACAAAAAAATCGATTCCTGCCGACCTCTGGTTGTGATTCTACATAATGTACAACAAATTATCCGCTGGGTGTCTGATGGCAGAGGTGGGCAGAAATTGAATTTGTGTCCGCGGACAAGGGTACAAAAACTGCCAACTTTTGTCTGAGGGTTAACATGTCCGTTCCTAATCAATAGAATAATTATTGTTTTATTCCAGTCATAACTACTATAGCGGCATCGATATGATATCTTGACACCCATCATTTAGAACAGACAGTAAATATATCCTTCGTAAACACAAAATAGCATTTGAATTGAATTTGAATAAAAAAAAAACATTTGGTATAATTAGCTCAGAAGACAAAGAGAAAGAGATCGAGAACAAACTCTGGCCTCAAGTGCTCATTAGCGCCGGACCCCTTTGTATTTTTTGCTTTCTCTTCCCGTATAAATGAAATATCTCTATTTCAGATCCAAAAGTTGCGTCGATATTCAAAAGGGAATACTTGAATGTCAAAATAAGATACAAAAAAAAAATCAGAGAAATAAAAATTATTTGAAGATTTTTGAGGATTGCAGAAAAAAAGGTTTAGTTTTTTTTAATCATGACGGTATATATATCATCCTTTTACCGCAATATTCAAAAAGAGTTCCAGACTAAGGACGTGAAAAAATCGCGGCTAGTTCGAACAATTGAATATTTTGACAAGACCAAGCCAAAGCAGCCGAGCCCCAAACCGTCCAATGAGCCGGACATCCGTCGAATTTCACGCGATATGAACAATATGGCGATTTCAATGGAAAGCCGCAAGCAATCGTCGCAATTATTGGGCAGGCCCATGGAGCGGTCGAATCGATTCACGGCCGGGTCAAAAAATATCCGGAAGCTGTCGGTGGCGGAGACGCGCAGGTCAAGGTCACTGATACGCGGCCCGGAGAATGACCCGAGTATGGGTAAGCGGCTGGCCGTCCCGACCGTAACGTACCAACGCGAGACGGCGACGAAACAGAGACAGGGTCGGCGACACTCAATGAATCCGGCTTATCGAAGCATCGAACACAATAATCGAAATATAAAATCAAATAAGAGCACGGAAGGCAGCAAACAGAAGGTAAGCGCACGTGTGCCTTGTTTCAACGTACCCAAGGTCAATACTGGATTTGTTTTATTTTGATTGAATGAATTTTCTCATGTTGGCAATTTTTTTTTTGTGTTCCTTCTAGAATGTACTTAATCCAGTTTCAAGGTCATTTCACGTGAACTCTAGTTTTAGTTTGTATTAGTTTTAGTCTTGCGTGGCCCAATTTGACAATGACACGTCAGGTTTTTTTACGTTTAAAAATAATCAAACCTGGCCCGTGGTTCTGGATTTTATTTTGAATTAAATTATAATTAATTAATTAAGAGATAACTAATATAAATCCTTAATTATGAATGTACAGTACGGCACAATTTGTATTACAAGCCATATTGATGTACAATACCGTGAGGTCCCACAATCAATCAGCCAGAGCAAATTTTTACACGCACTTTTCATGCTGAAACAATATAAAAGTGCGTGCTAAAATTTTCTCCGGCTAATTTATTGTTGGACTACCCAGTATAAACTAACATTCTGCTGTCCAATGATGGTTCGGAAAAATGGTTTCAGACCTTCTTTCAGACTTCTAGAGAAATTTTTTGACGCAAAATAATGTTGTATTATAGGTTGGCGAAGATTTAATTGAAGACGACCAGTTTGTTGAAGATGATATTGGCCCCAATGACGTATTGGACGATGCTGATTACAGGTAAAATTATTAATTAAAATAATCTATAAATTATAGACTATAATTATAATCGAAGTTGTATCTATGGGAGTCCCTGATAAAACTGATAAAATATTTTTTGTCTTGAGCCTCTAATTAGGTTAAGTTTAATTGACTTTTATAAATTCAAAAATATAAGGGATAATATATTCGTATGATCTGAAATTTTCCAAAATTGAGAGTCCCGGCCATTGTTAAAAAGAGAAAGATATTGTATGGATAAGGTAATAATTGGCGACTAGAAGATGTATGGGCTAACCTACGCTTTAAATCAAATACTGAACTTTACGTTACGATTACTCCGGGTCCCACCAAAATTTCCCGCCAGCAGAGTGAGCTTCCGGAATCAACAAGAGCCATTTAAACAAAAATAGGTCACGATGTCTTTTTGGTATTACATAATCATGTTTTTGGAAGAAAATTAAAAAAAATCAAGTTCTAATGCGTTTTAAACTTCTTCGTTATTGTACCTACTGGTGTGGGTCGTCAGTTTGTCACCGAGCTCGACGCGGGTCTTACAATAGATAAGACCGAGTACTATTTTCAACCTACAAGCGACATTTGCTCAGTGACACTTTTTTACTCACACCAGTATCAGATGTTTTGGTGTATGTACTGTGTGCCGAAGCTCGAACGGGAAAAACCTCTGCAAATACTCTAGGAAAATACAGTATGGCAAAATGATTTTTTTTTAGACCGGTACGGTATTTTCATTCTTTTTAAGATTCTCGACCATTGGTTCATTTTTGGCCTATTTAAAACCATAATTTATTTATGGTCCATAAACTGTTTTAATCACATTTTACTAACCAACTCTGCATTTTTCTACCAAAACTGTATGCTAATTCTTAACTTCAGGCGAATTTCGATGTGGGTTGAGTCCGTAAATAAACATATTGACTCCGGGGATTTTGACCGCAAGGTGGTGATGGAGTCGAACGAGATAAAATACAAAGACGACATCCCGCGACCCCAGTCTGTTGAAGACCTCCGCCCCGGGAATTATCACGCCGTAACAATAGTTCAGTACGATGAGAATAGTCATTGACTCGCATTTACGGCTTCCGTCGTTAACGAGTTAAAGGCACACAATTGTGCATTCTATATCACGCCCGTGATGGACGGGCGATAGTTCAAAAAGAATAAAAAAAAAGTGACTTATTCCGGGCACGGTCACGTCACGCAACAGTTGGATAATGCGCCCAGAAGACTACTGTCTGTTTTATTGAAAACGTATTGGCGTTTCACACTTGGACTACAGTACGAGAATACGGCAGATGCCCAGCAACACAGCAATATAAATGCTTGGTTCATTAATATTTTCATTTCTATTTTCTTCAGCAAATGCCCTTAGTTCAGTTTTTTTTCATTTTAACTCGTAGGGAGAAAATGCACAAGTCGATAAATAAGTGTCACTCAAGGGTCGAAATCACCAAATAAGTGTCGCTTTCTCAAGATAGAAAACGACCCTGGGATCAAATATAAATAACAACAAGGTTTTACTAAATGTCATTTTTTTATAGATTTAGGGAAAACGCAGTGTATTCAAATGTGTGCAAATATCAGCTCACATTTCCTCGAACGGGTTTATTTTGTCTATGTAATACTACTATCTACATAGATGGCCTAATAAGGCCAGTCGTTTTGATTGCTATAAGTTTAGTTTACTTTTTTTGAAATAAGGTTATTCTCATGTGTTTTTGCAAGAGAAGTTAAAAATAACTCTTTATGGTGTAACTTATACGGTATAACTTTTATAATTTATAAATTTGAGAAAGCGAGAAACATGTTATTTCACCCCATACGGTATGGGCCGTACCGTACCGAAAGATTTGATTATACGGTATAACTTATACCGTATGGCCTATACGGTATGGGGTGAAATAACGTGTTTCTCGCTTTCTCAAATTTTTCATTCTAATAGGCTTAAAAACAAGAAAAGCGAGAAGCGTGTTATTATACCTCATACTGTAGGTTAAACAATTACATATGGACCCTGAATTTATATGGACCCTGAATAGGATACAGTTCAAATTGTAAAACCACTACCATATGTTGGTACTCAGACTGCCGGGCTCTAAGCAATTTTTGAGGGTTTTTAA
>SCLG01000301.1:166567-186584 GCA_004367875.1 Oikopleura albicans | reverse complement strand
AGCGTTAAATTCCGTAGGTAGGTGGTAGTTTTTTGTGAAAATAAGCGTTTTGAACCTGTACTTTGTAATTGAACGGCGATGTCGGACAGTCGCTATCGGCGGTAGATATCAGACTTGAATACTTTTTTTCGTCATTTTCAATTGCCTTAACTGTACAACATAATTGGAATTCCATTGATCGCCGGCCAGCCCCGATGATAAAACTTCTAAATTCAAATCGGGCCGACCTTGAGACCATTTTAGATGGGGACAGTTGTCGAACGCCCAGGACAGACGAATAACAATTATTCTCAATAAGTGGGTTAAAATGTGTGATTTCGGTCATGATTTAGCCTCGCGATAACTTTAATCATCAATTTCTATATTGACGTGTTTGCAATACACTCTTTGAGGATTCACGTGCCCAGCAAGCCCCGATGGAGGGTTCAAGCGCCGGGTTTTTGAGTAAAAGTTTTCCAGCGATTTTGAATTTCAAATGACAAATTTCATAATTTTGTGCCCAGTAAAACGAGCAACGCGACACAAGGCAAAAATTTCATCTTACAATCTTAAAATCCACTAAAATCTCTCTTTTTCACCAACCGACACGTTTTTTCGATATTTTGGGTTAAACTTTGTAATTTTACTTTCAACAGGAGAAGGATAGTTCATGCACCCATATTTGATACAAATTTAAACATGCCCGATTGTCGGTGTAGAGTTCCGAAAAAAAATTTCAGCAAAGTTTTCCGCCAACGCTTTCGGGTTCAGGTGCCTTATTTTGATTTAAGTGCCCACTTTTCGGGTCGCGAAATGGGTACTTAAACCCTCAAGGACTAAAGTTCGAGTTTATATTCAAATCAGTCTTAGCAATGCCGTTCAGTTATATTAAAAACGTATTTATTCCGCTCCCCTAAAAACGTACCTTAAAAACTTCCCTTAAAATGGCTCTGGTTAAAAAAAACAAAAATCTGGCATATGATCATCACTCAGATTTGAAAATAAAAAATAGGCAGTCAAAATCTAACTTCGGATGAACGAAACTGCATTTTTATTGTGGCTTTATAAATGCTCATTTATGAACCTAAAAAATACACTAAACGAATAAACAATTCTTAAAAAAAAAGCTATGAAAATTTCCCATGACTAACCAATTCGGGAAAACTGGATGAAAAAAAAAACATTTTGGGGAAAAAACCTTCGTGTTACTATTAATAACTTGAAGTTAACTCGCAATTGGGCTGATCAAACAAAAAACATATTAACCCCTGTCAATAATACGGATTCGTTGGTTGTCGACTATAATGTCACATTTGTCGACGATAAAACCCGCAATTTTGATCAAAGATGAGACGGACCAATCAATGGATGCATAAATAATTGAACCCAAGTTGACATTATTTTGGGTGAGGGGCACTCGAAAGGTACTATCAGCAAAAAGATTTATTTGGAAACCGGCGTCTAGACTCCCAAAGTCGATCACTCGGTCGGAAATATTATACCTTCTTATTGAGATAAAATCGCTTATCACTTTCACGTCCTGCTTATAACCACATTCCACGCTAACCTCCAAACAGTTCAATGTGCATATTGGGGCCTACACCGCCTTGCTACGGAACTTAACGCCCCTAAACTTGACAAACTGCCCGGAACTTAACAAAATGCCTGGAATTTAACGCCCACGCACTGTCTTCTTAACTTAACAAAATGCTCGGAACTTGACAAAATAACTGGAACTCAACACCTTTTTTACCCCAACGTTTTGTTAAGTTCCGTAGCAAGGTGGTGTATGTAATAAGGCACCGTCTGAATCGGTCTCTTTTATTTTGTTGCGCAAATTTAGTCCGCCGATTTTTCCCTTTTTGAGCAGTCTCATTGGCCAGAAATAAATAAATTTTGGCGGATTACCCTTTCGCCACAAAAAAGAGACCGATTCAGACGGTGCCGTTAATAATTTCGAAAAAAACGTTGTTGTGTCAACTCGCCACACTAGCGGTGTTTTTGCAACTTTTTAAAGGTTACATAATATGTAACCTCCATACTGTATTTTGGCACTTATTGAACTCTTTCCGTTGCACTAATTGGCCGCGAGAAAATGTCCATTCCAAATAAATTCATTTGGCGATCGGTGATGTAGGCGATACTCATCGAAAAAAAAACGTGCTTTTCTCCCTCTAACTCTCTCGAGGACATCCGCATCCCGCATTCGCCTAATGCGCATGTCACCGTCCAATTTTGGTTTTGTATAAAACGTGGTACAGCATGGTTTTCTTGAAAGGGACTTGGCGTCTGATGCAAGATGTTGTAATCGTTTTTTTTTTCAATTAAAAAGTACTACTATAATCTTAGGAGACACCATTTGGTCGCGAATCATTGTTCAAAATGTGGTTTTGCGACCACATGGTCGCGAAATGGTGTTTCGTGTGAGGTTTTCAAATGAAACCTTTGTGCTCAAAAAAGTCTACATCTCGTTTCCTGTCCATCCAAAATTCCAAAGAGTTTTGACGGAAATGACAAATTTATAAATCTATTATTACAGGTGAGTTTGTAGCAATCCGAACTTTCCTTCACTCGACATTCTCCCGTATTTGGATCGAACTCCCAGCAGTCCGACAGGCATAAATTTTCCTGCCGCATTCTCGAATATTTTATGTTTTCGTTTTTTTGAACGACAGCTGTAAACCCCGTCAAATTGCTGAGACTTTTTGTAGGTTTAACAGACGTCGAATTATGGAATTCTATCAAATAAAATAAAATGTTACTTTTAAAATGTCATATAAATTATATACGGTCCCGACCTTCCAGTTGTGCAATTTTTTTTCCGAAAAACGTGCCGAACTAGGCAGTCGCTCATCATGGCCTCTTAACTTTAGATTTGTTTGAAATTATAATTAATATTATATTGATGATGATCATGTTATTTCTGTAAAGATAATTAGCGATTACGTCCGTGGTGGTCAAACAACATCGAGAGTAGGCCAAACATTTTAATTAACCATGATTACGTTTTTTTTTTACATAGATTGAACAAGCATAAAAACGTGATAATATGTTTTGAGCACGTTACGGAAACCGCAGTTTTTTATAACAAGGGGTTGAAACTTGTTTATAAGCATAACTTATTTTTATAAGTACCACATAAATCAATACAGTATTGATATAAGATCGGTCGTAATAAAATACATCGAAATCAGCCTGCATACAATAAAATAACTATGTAAATAACCAAAATCTTAATAAAAAAAACCCATTTTTTCGGGAAAACTTAAAATTTTGTTATATGGCAAGCGGAAAGGTTTCAGTCCCGAAGAATTTTCGTATGTTCCGAAAGAATTTTATAAGGTGATAAAANGTGGTTTTGCGACCACATGGTGGCGAAATGGTTTTCCGTGTGAGGTTTTCAAATAAAGCCTTTGTGCTCAAATAAGTCTACATCTCGTTTCCTGTCCATCCAAAATTCCAAAGAGTTTTGACGGAAATGACAAATTTATAAATCTATTATTACAGGTGAGTTTGTAGCAATCCGAACTTTCCTTCACTCGACATTCTCCCGTATTTGGATTGAACTCCCAGCAGTCCGACAGGCATAAATTTTCCTGCCGCATTCTCGAATATTTTATGTTTTCATTCTTTTGAACGACAGCAGTAAACCCTGTCAAATTGCTGAGACTTTTTGTAGGTTTAACAGACGTCGAATTATGGAATTCTATCAAATAAAATAAAATGTTACACATAAAACCAAGTTTGCTAAACAAATTTAATATGCCATATAAATTATATACGGTCCCGACCTTCCAGTTGTGCAATTTTTTTCCGAAAAACGTGCCAAACTAGGCAGTCGCTCATCATGGCCTCTTAACTTTAGATTTGTTTGAAATTATAATTAATATTATATTGATGATGATCATGTTATTTTTGTAAAGATAATTAGCGATTACGTCCGTGGTGGTCAAACAACATCGAGAGTAGGCCAAACACCTTAATTAAACATGATTACGGTTTTTTTTCTTTACATAGATTGAACAAGCATAAAAACGTAATAATATGTTTTGAGCACGTTACGGAAACCGCAGTTTTTTATAACAAGGGGTTGAAACTTGTTTATAAGCATAACTTATTTTTATAAGTACCACATAAATCAATACAGTATTGATATGAGATCGGTCGTAATAAAATACATCGAAATCAGCCTGAATACAATAAAATAACTATGTGTCCCAAAGAATTTTCGGATGTTCCGAAAGAATTTTATAAGGTGATAAAAACGCTGCCAAATCAACTTTATTCTCAGACCCCAAAAAAAGTACTATTACAAATGTAATTAATACAATTGTATTTAATATACCGGGGTCTCACATTAACCCCCAAGCACGACCCCGGACCTTTGTCCGGCCCCGGGTGAAAAACCGCAATTTTTGTGTTGTTTGGCTTTGTTAAATAAGTTAACATTGAAAACCAACATAGCAAGGAAACCTCAAAAAAGAGGTTATTTGCAATTTATAGTTTCACGCGCATTTTTTTTTCTCTCATATTTTCCCAAAACTGTGAAGAAATCAACGGCGCAAAAGCCGGCAGAAAATTAACCCCGTACGAAGCCCTGTTAACCGTTTGTGAATTTGTGTTTTTATGGTAAATTTGACCAAAAAGTGTCCAAGGGTGGTCGGGAAGCTTTCGAGGGTATCCTCATTCGATTCAGGACCATTGATTTTCTTATATTAGATTTTGCATACGATTCGAGAGAAGTAGATGAGGGGGCGGACATGAGGGGCCGGACATGAGGGGCCGGACACGTGCTCATGGATGTGTTAAATAATCGTGCTTGAGGGTTAAGGGATGGTTTAGAGAGAATAAAATAAGGAATGGTTGGCTCAGAAAATCGAAAAAGAAACTGGTAATGCCATTCGACTCAGAATCGAAAAGTAAATTTTAGGGATTTTAGTCAGTTTTGCGCCAAGTTCAACGGATCACGTGATAAATGACTCATAAGGCCTCGTAAACGGCCATATTTACAAACACTGTTTGGGTGCCTTAATCAAATTTTTTTTGTNAATTTTTCTACTTAACTAAAATATAAAATAAACTCGAACATTTGTTAGATTTACGTAGATTTGCTGGAAAAATTCTGTACTGTTTTCCGTTTTTAAAAATCTCGATCCGTCTGGGTGTTATTAACGATTAAAGTCGATTGGTAGTAAACTGCCTAGATCGGTTAGAGGGAGTTAACCCCCTAGCACGACCCCCGGACCTTTGTCGGGTGAAAAACCGCAATTTTTGTGTTGTTTGGCTTTGTTAAATAACTTAACATTGAAAACCAACATAGCAAGGAAACCCCAAAAAGGAGGTTATTTGCAATATATAGTTTCACGCGCATTTTTTTTTCTCTTATATTTTCCCAAAACTGTGCAGAAATCAACGGCGAAAAAGCCTGCAGAAAATTAACCCCGTACGAAGCCCTGTTAACCGTTTGTGAATTTGTGTTTTTATGGTTAATTTGACCAAAAAGTGTCCAAGGGTGGTTGGAAAGCTTTCGAGGGTATCCTCATTCGATTCAGGACCATTGATTTTCTTATATGAGATTTTGCATACGATTCGAGAGAAGTAGATGAGGGGCCGGACAACCCGTGCACAGGGATGTGTTAAATAATCGTGTTTGGGGGTTAAGGGATGGTTTACTTTTTATGGCCAAATCCACAAATTGAATTTTTTCGCCAATTTGAATTTTGTTTTTAAATTTGAATAATTAAATGGATATTTAATTTTTATATCCATTTTTTTTAGACAAATGTATATAAATATGTCAACGAATCCATGCTACACGCCTCTAAAGTCTCGTAAATTATATACAGTAAGGGCTCTCGATGTGCGCTCTCTCGATAAATCAAAGTTACCTGCAAAAATGATGTGTATGATAGTCAAAATTAGTATTTGATTTGTTTTCATCCTCTGTCTGTATTTTAGTCGAATATATGAAAATAAATAAAGATTTTGCAATGTGATTGATAAAAAAAATTACGGAACGGGTCCTGCGTAACTTTTGGTGGTGTCTTTCTCGTAAGTTACGCACAAGAGTGAACTCTATTTGAACAAATTATTATAATGGGTGTCGTCTAATAGACTTAGTGGAATAAAAATTAAACGATAGGTTCTATTGTAATTTTTTTCTTAATTTTCACACTAGTAGTGGACGTTATAAATAGATAATTAAGCTATCAGGTGCCAAAAATTGGAGATACATGTACCTGTGGCATCATATTCTAGAAAATTGCCCTTTAAAAATGTCAATTTTTCACGTGAACAGGAGATTTCGCCAGTTCGGGGCCCGAACTTCGAGGTCAATTTTTTTCTTGTGAATGGGAACAAATAATGATTGAGCTATCATTTTAGGCTACAGTCCATGCGCGCACAACGCGACAGCAAACAACGCGACAGTGCGCACACAATGCGACAGGTTTTGGCCTAATAAAAAGTGTGCACACAACGCGACACTTTTTTTCTCGGGGAAAAATTCATTTTGTATAAATACACCACCTAACCATGTGAGTTAACACATTTTTTTCCGAAAAAAGGTGTTATTTCATATGCAAATTGTTATCTCAAATGCAAACTGTTATCCCACATGGGTAGTGCGTAGGTTAAAACCCTGGAAAACTTGAATAAAAAAAGTGTCAAATGCAAATAGGCTTTTTCTCTAGATTTAAATTCCAAATTGACAGATAAACTGAGCAAATGTTTCATTTTGTACAAGTATCATGATATAAAATAATATAATGAACGAAAAAAATCAAAAAAAATTGTTATTTTTCAAATGATGTTAAAAGAGAGTCAATGAAAATTGGAAGAAGTTGCTGTTGATTATTTTGACAAAAATAGTTTGTTGTACATTTTATGTTATCAAACTCGAAAAAAATTACTAAGTGTTGACGGATAAAGTGAAAAAAGTTTTCGAAAGAGCTAAGGGGACGAGTGGAAAATTTTGAAAAATAACGGGGTGCAAATAGCGGCGGACCTGGTGTGATTTTTTTTTTGCAAGACTTTGAGCGAATGCCAAACATTTTAACCATTTAGCCGAACATTTAACATTAATATGAAAGCTGCAATGTCCTTTGGGNAAGGTAAATTTAGTTTAGAAACTTTTTAAATGGTGATTTTTTTAATTAAGGAGGGGTCAGTCGATTTGTTTACAAAGTGTACATTCGGGGAAACCGCTATAAAATCCGTTCTACAAAAGCGATTGCATTAATTTTTGTGTTGTATTATAAAAACACAGGTTCTACTTCAACACAGATGTAGAACTTGAACTTCGCAAAACCTAAAACAAAGAACCGCCAATCACGTGAAAACTGCTGGTGGTGTCGATTTTGTTTTTTGTGAAATCTTTCAATTACAAGGACGAAAATTATTATGAAGCGTTTTTTCAAATTTCAAATTTTGAACAAAAAAAAAATTCGAAAAACACTAAATGTAAAAAAAAAATTTAACTTCGTGACCTTGAAATTGAACCAAAGAAAAAAGATATTAAAAAAAAACGCTTCATAATAATTTCCGTTATATATTTCTTAATCATAGGCCGAAAAAAGTTAATCGATAGCATTAACAGTACTTACGTGATGGACGAAAATTCAAAAGAGTTCAACATAAAAATTCATATTTTAGCGAAAAAAATGTGTTACACGTTATGATTCTGAGTAAACTTTGCAACCAAATTACGTTTTGCCATGTCGTGGAACATTTTAGATTGCCATCATGATCAACTTAGACATTAAAAAACAAGTTAACAATACTTTTTTTCTTAAAATTCGTATGAGCAATTTTATAAAATCAAATTTTCATCTGGATTTTCAAACGTCATAAATTCTAGAATTTGATGGTCGAATAAACTTGACCTTACTTGATAACAATAGCCAACACCTTAAATTGTAATAAAAACAAAAAATGTGTGACAAAAATGGATTTTACTGGTTTTTCGGATTCAGTTTGTAAACAAATCGACTGACCCCTCCTTAAGAGTTTTTTTTTTTGCTCTCGAGTTTTTGATGGCCATCAGTGATGGTAGCCGTCTGGGATTTTCGGAGGAAAATAATTTAAGAGTTTAACGTTAAAACATTTCAGGTTTACCAAACGAAGGATGGCTAAAAATAATATTGTCTCCAAACATTCGTCTTCAAAAACACTATTTTATACCTTGTAAGGGATTTAGTGATTGTTGTGCACACAACGCGACAGTGCGCGCACAACGCGACAGTGCGCACACAACGCGACAGGTTTTGGCCAAGTGAAAGTGTCGCGTTGTGCGCGCATGGACTGTATCACATTTTTGCTTATAGCGAAAATTGGATATATCCATGGCCTCATATTCTAGGAAATTGCGTTTGAAATGGAAAAATGACGATTTTTGGAGAAAAAAAGACCATTACGAGTATTATATCTATTTTATTTGAGTACCAAATTTTGGGCTTTCGCCATCTTCAAGGTATGATAAACTTATACTGACAGAATGTTGGAAAATAATAAGCAATTTTTTGATACAGTGCTAACTCCCAAAAGCTCTTAATCAAAAAATTGATAACCCCAAAAGTTATGGGCCATAACAGACGCTGTCTTTATAATGTATTGGTCTCAACCGGATTATTCAACCTACTCTTTTCAAACAAGAATTGCTCTAGTTTTAAATATTCAAGCAAATCAATTTTTATTTGAATTCAAAGGCTATTTTAGTCGCTACAACTTGTAGTCTATTGTTGTTTCAAAATATCTGTGGATTAATTTTTTGGATTGAAATTTCTACACCTGGGGAATTAAGGCGAAATCGTTCTGTAAATTTTTATTTCAGTGAACTTACAAAAGCACAGGTTTCAAAAATCATAAACTTATTAATGCACCTTGCAGGATTACAAGCACTCTTTTCACTCAATTTAATCGACAATCAAGCACTTCCATTTGAATTTGAACCCTTTCGCCGACACTGATATGTCTTTTCTGACGTTTTTAAAATGTTCAATATTTAAAACGAGGATGATATCATCAAAACAAAAATTCAACTCGCATAACTCTTTCTAATATAAGTCTAATATTAGTTGCCGCAAATTAGCACTTGCGATGAACACGCACTTTACGAATTTGTATTTGTGTTAAATTTTTTACACTTTTACATTTTATAAAGTTTGTTAGAAAAAATAGCGTATTTTGTGTAGGACAAATAATACGACATTATGTGCACAGCATACGACTTTTTATAGGAACGGTAATGTCGCATAGTGTGCACGCCTACTGTTATTCAAAAGTAAAAATAATACGGGAAAACGAGTTTCCCGAAAGTTGATTTCGTTTATTCTTAATCCCACACATCAATTTTTTCTGTTGGCTCTCGTTCCCGCAGGAAACAAAACGGGCCTGGGTGCCTATTTCAAAGACTTTAAATAGACTTAAATATACATAATTATTTTAAATATATATTTTTAAAATAATTATTTTACATAAACTTATTTTAAATATACAATATTATTTAAACTAAATAAATACACCAGGTGCGCCGTTATGTTTCAAAACCAAATCAAAAAAGTGTAACATAACGGAAAATTGTAACGGTGCAGTGCGTAGGCAATTTCGTGAGACAACGCAAAAAAAAAAATAAAAATTGGAACATAACGGGACGAACGGGGAAAATATTGCGCAATACGTGTTTTTTTTTTGTAAAAATTGTAACATAACGGGACGAACGGCGAAAATATTGCGCAATACGTGTTTTTTGTAACATAACAAAAAATCGTGATTACGTAACTCAAAAGTATTGCGAAATACGCGTTTTTTGTACAAATTGTAATATAACGGCGTAGTGTGTAGGCAAAAACGCCAGAAATTTTTTTGCTAAAAAAATGTAACATAAAGGGACAAACGGGAAACATTGTAACATAACGGGGTGAAACCTAACGGTGCACCTAGTGTATTTTTAAAACGCGTAACAGACTCGAAAGTAACATCGAATTTAGGACCCAAAACCAGATCGACGGACGTCAAACCGCTGAACGTTCTTGAAATACCATCGCTCCGAATGATAACTTCATCATAATCCTTTTCCGTTTCAAAATGAGTCGACCAAAATCTAACTTGGCAACAATCTGCACAAATATTCCACATTTTACGAAAATCGNTGCGCAATACGTGTTTTTTGTAACATAACGAAAAATCGTGATTACGTAACTCAAAAGTATTGCGAAATACGCGTTTTTTGTACAAATTGTAATATAACGGCGTAGTGCGTAGGCAAAAACGCCAGAAATTGTTTTGCTAAAAAATTGTAAGATAAAGGGACGAACGGAAAACATTGTAACATAACGGGGTGAAACCTAACGGTGCACCTTGTGTATTTTTAAAACGCGTAACAGACTCGAAAGTAACATCGAATTTAGGACCCAAAACCAGATCGACGGACGTCAAACCGCTGAATGTTCTTGAAATACCATCGCTCCGAATGATAACTTCATCATAATTCTTTTCCGTTTCAAAATGAGTCGACCAAAATCTAACTTGGCAACAATCTGCACAAATATTCCACATTTTACGAAAATCGTTCTCATAGTCGGACAGCTGGATCTTTCCAGATTTTGCTAAATACGAATTTGAGAATTGAGGACTGAAAATGTAATTAAACAGTTTTGTTACATTTTTTAAATAAGAATCTTTCGTGGGCGTCAGAATATCTGGTCTGGACGTCGGATGGATTTTAATCAATTTTTTGTGAAGCCGATCCTTCATTTCTTTCCGACTTTTAATTTGTTAAAGGACGTTGGTGACCTAAAAGGCAATAACTTGAATTCCATGTATTGTAAATGTTGCTTTCGTATAAGGTTTCGGGAATTTTTAGTTTATATTATTAAGACCAAAATGAAGTTAGATACACCACCTGTCTACGGAACTTAACAAAACTTTTCGAAAAAA
Source organism: Oikopleura albicans (assembly GCA_004367875.1). Lineage (NCBI taxonomy): Eukaryota > Metazoa > Chordata > Appendicularia > Copelata > Oikopleuridae > Oikopleura > Oikopleura albicans. The sequence continues at coordinate 175,670 of SCLG01000301.1, read as the reverse complement.
AAAGGTATTAAGTTCCGTCAATTTTGTTAAGTTCCGTCAATTTTGTTAAGTTCCACGGTCAGTGCGTAGGCGGAATTGCTGGAAAACTTTTTCAAACTGTTAAGTTCCGTCAATTTAGCCTTTTTTGTCCAAAATTGACCAAACTGTTAAGTTCCGTCAATTTAGGCCTTTTTTCTAGATTTTTTTTCAATTTAAAGAACCAAACTGTTAAGTTCCGTCAATTTAGGCCTTTTTTTCTAAATTTTGTTTCAATTTAAAGAACCAAACTGTTAAGTTCCGTCAATTTATGCCTTTTTTTCTAGATTTTGTTTCAANGATGGGTAGTGCGTAGGCGGAAGTGCTGGAAAACTTTTTCATAACTGTCAAGTTACGCCATTTTAGGCTTTTTTGTCAAAAATTGACAAAACTGTTAAGTTACGTCAATTTAGGCCCTTTTCTTTAGATTTATTTCAAATTTCAAAGTAAAATGTGATAATTTCCAATAATGTGTTATGTGTGATATCAAGGATATCATATTTTACCATAAAAATAAACAAATTAGAAAAAAAAACACTTTCAATTAAGATAAATAGAGATTTTAAAAATTGTGGATAAGTCGTCTCAGCGGCAGAGTTTATGGATAGCGTTCTAAAATCTGTATCCTAAAAAACGTAAAAAGACATTGTTTTGTAGCAGTATTTTCTTAAAAAAACATGAATTTCTCTAGGATCTTTTCGGAAATTCGATGCAAATTTCATCAAAACTTTTTTTTTTCTCTTTCACTCTGAAAATTACCAACACCACCTTCCAAAGTATACCACGGGGTACCACTTATGTACGTAAATTAACAAAACAATTTGAAAAAAGGTGTTAAGTTACGTGATTTTTGTTAAGTTACGTCAATTTTGTTAAGTTCCGTGATTTTTGTTAAGTTCCATGATTTTTGTTAAGTTCCGTGGTGTTAACTTCCGTAGACAGGCGGTGTAATTGATATTAGAAACGCATAAGCACGATATTTGAACCATCAAAAATGGACAAAACGGTATGTTCAAAATCTCCCTATAATCTCTACAGGACTTTGGAGAACCAAAAATATGAATGTTAAATGTGTTACAACCCTTTTTCGAAAATACAAAAAACTAATATAGGTCGCGTTCCTTCAACCGGTTGTTACCAGACTTTGCAAAAATAATCGGCGATACCGTTTATTTTATTGTGTTGCAAAGTTGAGGGAGAGTGACCAGCCATATCCGTTTTGCCTTACCGGCCCTCCGTATGCCTTCAATCTTTATAAAAAAGGCCAGTTGCGACTAAAAGGCACGGGGTTCCCCTCCGGAGTTAATTAAAAAAAACTTACATTAATGATTGTATGGACACAGTTTGCCAAAAGATGAACCCTGGCACCCGTCGGGCAATCGATCAAGACATATTCGGGTTTTTTCACTACATCCGTCTATACAGGTCGAATTTGGAGCATTTTCCCATCGTGTCCAGAGCCCTTTTTGAAATAAATGAATAATAATTAAGAATTGAATAGAGTACCTAAAATTTCTGTTTTTTTTCAACTAAAACGTACCTTTACAAATAGGCAACAACTTTTCCCGGTTCGTTGTAAACGTCATCATCTTTTCTACACATACAAAATTAACCACAGTTTGCCATTAAAAATATTCTTAAAGTTGAGGATTTTGAATAATAATAGATTTTCAAAACTAAGTTGTTAAAATTTTTATATATTTTTATTTCACCTGAAACAGGCAGTACGTACGCCTTTGGATCCACGTCTAGTGTTAGAGTGTTTTGGAATTGAAAACTGCCATTCAAAAAAGTCCACATTTCGATGCTATAAAATATAATATAAGCGGGGAGGGGGATCGTCAAATAAAGGCCAAAAGTGGCGGCACGGTCCTTATTTCGCAAACCAGAATTAGGGTATAGTACTTACTTTACGTAATCACATGATTTTTTGCGTTATCTTTGATTTTCTCAATTTACTGATTATATATGAGTGTAAAAAAATTTAAAACCATATCGTCAGTATCCGTCATTTTTCTGGCACTATTTTATACACACGGTTTAACGCAAATTCGGATTATATCTGATTACATTTTTCAATCGAAATATCGTTATTTAGTTTCGAAAACTAGACATTGTTAATTATTTTATTTGAAAAAAATAGTTATTTACTTGAACTTCTCAAAACTCCTGCAAGTATCAAATTGACATCCCCCAAAGTGATGGATATTCCCCTGGAAGTAAATCGATTTGTGCCCAACTCTTGGTGATTTGAGAGATGAGGTTGTCCGCCAATAATATCCATTCCAATCCCATGTTAATTCACTCTCATCATAATATCCATAATCTCCACTAAGACCTCCTATAGAATATTATATTTAATAGTTTGTAGTTCATTTATCTTATAACGCGTGTTCCAATTTTGACTGCAGTGAAAAAAGAACATTAAAACGGTAAAAAGATGGAAAACTATAGATTGAAGTCCTATATCCATGAATTATGAGTCATAATTTATGAGTCAGGACTACAACACATGGTATTGTCGGTCTAGATGAGTTTTAAATGTCTTAAGCAGAAATAATGGTGTGACCAATCATACAAAGTCTAAATAATAGCAAACGCAGTGTTGAAAACGTTAGCTATTTTATCCAACGCTCTGCGCATGCTTCCAATACTAAAAGGGCACTTCATTTTCTGGGTGAGCTCGACAGGCCAGCTCCTTCTTGTGACTTATGCCGAGGACTAGACTGAGTTGCGCCTAGCCTTGAACTGAGCCCTTGAATACTTTGCGTGAAAATTAGCCATTAGTAATCAGTGTTGGAAAAGTTGGCCAACGATTTCCAATTAATGAAAATTGTTAATGGGAATGATTATGATGGCCGTGTTTTTCCATGTAATGACTCGAAACAAAAAAATTGATATTGAGAAAGACTTTTTGATAACCCGTAGGGGAACATTGTGTGCACGTATGCACACACTTAAAAATTCGCAATAATTCTGGTAAACCTGATAAACCAAGTTGTAGAGATCGTCAAACTACGTCGATCTGACTATTAAGAAATTGATTTGAGCCATAAGGACCCCTAGAGAGGTGTTTGAAATATCAAACCTACACAAAAAAATACCGTCAACGGAATTTTCTCGAAAAGTTGAGGGGGGTCAGCAAATTGCGTATTATACCAATTCTGCCCTATGGGTCTCCTTATGCCTTAAATCGACGAAAAACCAAGTCGTGTGCATATACCGTATGTACCGCATATACGTATGCGCATATACCGTATGCACCGCATATACGTATGCACACACTTCCTCTTTGCGATTTTTAACTTACCAAAAATATAAAGATGTTGATTAATTGACAGAGCTGAAAAATCCCATAAACCCTTGTCACGGTGTGGAATGTGCGGGATTGTCCTATCAGCCCAAACTCCCGATGAATATGTTTCTACAGTTACATCAGTTAACCAGAATCCACCAATAGCCGTAAGTGTTCCATTATGATATATTATTTCCCCCAAACGGTGGTCTTCATTTGTTCTACTCAACTTGGTGCTCTTGTCAAATAACAAATCAGTACTAAACAATTATTAAGTACTGTCTGTTTCGATGAAAACGTATTGGCGTCTCGCTAGATTTTAATCTCGGCATTTTGGTATCACTATAGTAGTATAAAAAAAACAGTCTCAATACGTTTTCGAAAAAACTAACAGTAAACACTAAAATAAACGTAACGCCTTGTTTTTGGCGACAAAAAATTGTCAAAATAACCAGTAGGAGCCTTGTTGCGTATTTTACTTACTTAGCATAACATGTTTCCCCGTCAAGTCGAGAAAAACAAAGATATATTGTGTTGTGTGCGTTTAAACAGCGACCTAGTGTAAATTGAAACGGAATACTTCCAATCTGACGTAACCCCCATGGATACAGTTGACTTATTTGTCTCGCACTTCCTACATTTCCCCCAATCACCAATGTAGTTTTGCCGACCATAATTATGCACGAGGCCTTCTGGGCGGCTCCTTTATGTGCCCCNTCTCAAAACTCCTGCAAGTATCAAATTGACATCCCCCAAAGTGATGAATATTCCCCTTGAAGTAAATCGATTTGTGCCCAATTCTTGGTGATTTGAGAGATGAGGTTGTCCGCCAATAATATCCATTCCAATCCCATGTTAATTCACTCTCATCATAATATCCATAATCTCCACTAAGACCTCCTATAAAATATTATATTTATTACTTTGTAATTCATTTATCTTATAACGCGTGTTCCAATTTTGACTGTAGTGAAAATAGAACATTAAAACGGTAAGAAGATGGAAAACTATAGATTGAAGTTCTATATCCATGAATTATGAGTCATAAGTTATGAGTCAGGACTACAACACATGGTATTGTCGGTCGAGATGTGTTTTAAATGTCTCAAGCAGAAATAATGGTGTGACCAATCGTAGAAATTCTAAATAATAGCAAAAGCAGTGTTGAAAACGTTAGCGATTTTATCCAACGCTCAACGCATGCTCCCAATACTAAATGGGCACTTCATTTTCTGGGTAAGCTCGACAGGCCAGCTCCTTCTTGTGACTTATGCCGAGGACTAGACTGAATTGCGCCTAGCCTTGGACTGAGCCCTCAAATACTTTGCGTGAAAATAAGCCATTAGTAATTAGTGTTGGAAAAGTTGGCCAACGATTTCCAATTAATGAAAATTGTTAATGGGAATATATATGAAGGCCGTGCTTTTCCAAGTGACGACTCGAAACAAAAAATTGATATTAAATTAAGAAAGCCTTTTTGATAACCCGTAGGGGAAAATTGTGTGCACGTATGCACACACTTAAAAATTCACAATAACTCGCAATAATTCTGGTAAAACTGATAAAGCAAGTTGTAGAGCTCGTCAAACTACGTCGACCTGACTATTAAGAAATTGATTTGAGCCACAAGGACCCCCTAGAGAGCTGTTTGAAATATCCAACCTACACAAAAAAATTCCGTCATTGGAATTTTCTCGAAAAGTTGAGGGGGTCAGTGTGCATATATATATATTTTTAACTTACCAAAAATATAAAGATGTTGATTAATTGACAGAGCTGAAAAATCCCATAAACCAATCTTCCGGTGTGGAACGTGCGGGATTGCCCTATCATCCCAAACTCCCGAGGAATATGTTTCTACAGTTACATCGCTTAACGAGACTCCACCAATAGCCGTGAGTGTTCCATTATGATATATTATTTCCCCCAAACGGTGGTCTTCATTTGTGTTACTCAACTTGGTGTTCTTGTCAAATAACAAATCAGTACTAAACAATTATTAAGTACTGTCTTACGTACTTAAGTTGAAAACATATTGGCGATTTCAATCTCGGCACACATAATGCGCCTAATTTGGGTTCAACTATAGAATTAAAAAATTCTCAATACGTATTCGAAAAAACTAACAGTAAACACTCTAATAAACGTAGGGCCTTGTTTTTGGCGACTAAAAATGTCAAAATACCAAGTAGAAGACTTGTTGCATATTTTACTCACTTAGCATAACATGTTTTCCCATCAAGTCGAGAAAAACAAAGATATATTGTGTTGTGTGCGTTTAAACAGCGACCCAGTGTAAATTGAAACGGAATACTTCCAATCTGACGTAACCCCCATGGATACAGTTGACTTATTTGTCTCGCACTTCCTACATTTCCCCCAATCACCAATGTAGTTTTGCCAACCATAATTATGCACGAGGACTTCTGGGCGGCTCCTTTATGTGCCCCAATATTTTTCAAATTTTCCGCAAAACAGGGCACATTGAACAACTCTGAAGACATAAAAGTAAATTGCGTGCACAATTTTATACGGTGTATCGGTAATATTACCCGTTTGAAGGTGAGCACCAATAAGTGTACTGAAGCCATGAAATAAACTTGTTTTAGTTTTTTGCTCGAATCTGGTCAATTGCTTTTCGACGAGCAATATTGGATCGTTTTCGTATGTTTCAGCGTCGTCTAAGTAGACTTTATCATTGATATCGTTCAGACAAATTAGACATTTGTACGATTAACTATACATATTGATCTTTTTGGGCGTTTGTCGCGAAATGTGAAATACCGTATTTGTCAGAAAATGTCCCACATAGATCTTGAAATTAATATTAAACAATTGATACGACATTTTAATACGAGATTTTCCCCATTTTATCCCATCAGGGGCGCTCATGCCAAAACAGCCGCTTTATATTTCATATTTCATAAAAGAGGTGAAAAGGGGGTACATATACAATGTATTAACAAACATGTTCTATGGCCTACTTACAAATTATGGGAGATCTCCATGCGAAATCTAATTTTGCAGTTGTTGACGCAATAATAAGTTCTTTAATGATCTTAAACAAATCAGTTTACTTGCCGTGCAGTTTGAAACAAAACCGAAAACATGTTTAAATTAGTACTTGATTTTTCGCAATTCAGATTACTGTATGAGGTATAATAAAGCGCTTCTCGCTTTTTTAGTTTTTAAGCCTTTTAGAACACTTAATTCGGGAAAGCGAGAAGCACGTTATTTAACCCCATTATGTTATAGCCGTTGGTTTGCCTGACAGTTATTATTTTGTTTAATAAACGTTTCGGTGAATAATTATTCGTCACAACTTTCTATCAAGTAACAAACCAGAAAAATAAATTTTAAAAATGTAATTAAAAGGTAAAGTGTTATGAAATTTCACCTTTGTTCTTTTAAATAGAGTCAAATTGTACGAGTCAGAAAGCCAAGAAAAAAGTGTTTCGGACGGTATAGCTTGAGAAGTGATAGGTCGTTTATATGCTTCGGGTTCGCCATCAATGAGAATAAAATTGTTCTCGCTTTTCATATCAGAACCATAGTTCAATTCGAAGAAAGTAACCACAGATTTCTGACCAGGAATTAACACACAACCACCTTATAATGGGTTATACTTAGGGAGTGGACCATGGGCCGCTGAAAAAAATGTGAAAAAAATGTGTGTTAGACAAAACTGACCCCAGGAATAAAATCAGCGACGCTTATTTGCTTAGTATGCCAATTTTCAGTTCTAAATAGTGACTGTGTCTCGAGAAATCGATAATTTAGTGTTAAACCGACGACCACAGCCGCTACCAACTCCTACCAAGTCGGAAACCCTAATCAAAAGATTCCCCATCTAATTTCGGTCCTATGTGCCAAATTTCCCGATTGAGCTCAATTGAGCTCAATTATTACCGCCAAATTACCGGTAAAATATCGATTTTTTGGCATTTACCGGAATATCGTGCACCGGATACATTTGTTAATACTCGCATCAGACGCGCATCGATTTTTTACCGTAGATGGGCCATATTTCTGGTCAAAGTTGAATTAGTCAATTTTGGCCCAACTTCGCATGGTCCACCCCCTAGTTATACTGTATAACTCACTAGACTTCGGTAGTGATATCATTAGCCTCGGGTATCCAATCAAAATCATGGCTAGGTAACAGCCAACTGCCCGTCCCAGCTTTACTCTAAGATCAGTTCATTAATTTAAAAGCCCAGACGATTGCCGGCGAGATCAAAAAGTTTTAATTTTGAAGATTAGGATGAGCAGTGAGGCAAGCTTATTGAAACTTTCAAAATCACGAGGGTTCGCCGTTAAACCACCTTTTAAATTTTGGAAACACGATAGGGAAGGCCAGTTCATTCAAGCTTTTGAGTTCGACAGCAAAACTCATTTTTTTACTTCTGCCGAGCCCTGGTCGAAGTAGACCTCGAATTCAAAAGATATATGTATAACCCAGACTTTTATTGGACCGCTTTTATTCAGAAAACCGCTGTAGCCGTCAAAGTACGTTTCCATTGATAAATTTTGATTGATATGCGGATACACCTTGAGACAGTTTAGGCTATCTTCGAAGAGCTTTTCTAGGTTTGACTTTAAGTTACTGTTATAGCACCGTTGCTCGAATATCTATTTCGATAATTGTTGACTTATTTTTTCCATGTACTTTTTCACAATTTGCAAACCCCATAGCTTGCACAATCTCTCGTTCGAATTCATCAAGCAAAATGACCTTGGCAAAAGATTTTCTTTATTGAGAAGAATGAGATTGACCAAAAATATCAATATTCCATATATAATTCCAATAATTTCACTTTTTCCGCAAAATTTGAACTCCTCCAAGTATGGTTCAGACATAAAACTAGAGAGAGCTGGTTATATTATCAGAAACAAGGTTGTCAACAAAGTCAAGCTGTGAGTTTGGGTTTAACATTTATCTCTGAATTGAGTTGAATGGACTACATCGTAACTATTCTACCCAAAGTGTAACGTTTTTCATGAAGGGTGAAAAGCTCAAAAATCCCGATGACGGGAAAAGATAACCCATATGGGCTATATTATAACCGTAAAAGCGGTTGAGATGTATTACGATATGATTCACGTAACTGTTTCACATTTTTAATATTATATTAGGGAACCATATATCTGTAAATCTTTTATCACGTAAATGAATTAATATTGCTCTCAGACAAGTAAGAATAATGCAAGTACCAAGAATAGCTCCAAGAACTAACAATAAATTGCGCGGAAAATCGACATGCATCTCGATTAGTTCATTTGTGAATAACTCAGCGTTTGAATCAAATTTTAAATTACAAATCATCAATCGCTCTTTGCTCATGTCGTAACAGTTTTTCTTTCCACACATATATTGACTGATAGAAAATATATAAATCCATTATTAAACCTTACATTTGAATAACAGTAGATTGAATTCGAGGAAAATAATAAAGTTCAAAATGAAATCAAAAAATGTCAAAATTCTGTACCACATAAATTTAGACCACATAAATTTGTACCCTGAAATCTGAAGAAATCTAGAAATAATTTCTTGTTATGTACAGATAGAGGAAAACCCTTATTATGGCGCCCCTGCTGTTACAATTGCACTTATTTTCATTGGATATAACTTATATAAGGTACTTTTTCTTGAATTTTTGGGAAATATTGATTCAACCCAGGTATAATTTGATGTGCCCGAAGAAGACAAAGAGTTGTCAACGTCTTGGATCAAAGTAGCAGTTCTCGAAATTTTGTACAAAGTCGTTTCTGCTTAGATCGTTTTGTTTA
>SCLG01000301.1:142447-161098 GCA_004367875.1 Oikopleura albicans | reverse complement strand
CCCACTGTAGTTAATTTGTTGTTTCATAGTTATGCAATTGACTATAATTTTTTTAATAACTCCTCCTGATGAAAATGTCCAGTCCATGGTGAGATCAATAAAGGGGCTTGTTAGTCCCATGACGAGAAATGGGTGAAATCCAAAAAGTGAAAACCGCTCTGTGAATCCAGGCAAATCATTCGGATATGACTCTGGTTTAATTAACTCTTCTTCCGATTTCACCGGTAACCGCGATAAATTTTCTTTCGGAGAACCCATTCTTGACAGGTTTATTAGTTAATCTGAGAACAAAATCATGACAGACCACTAAAAATGGCCACTCAAATGACCACTCAATGGCCACTTACAGGCCTATTATTGGCAACTTACAGGCCTATTATGGAAATGTAGTATGGGCCAGTGTTTGGTTGACTGGTAATTTTGATGAAAATTATCTCTGCATGGTCACTTTCATTTGAATAAAAAGTTCGGTGAAATTTTACGCTCTATTTTTAGCAAAAAGCTCCAAAAATGTGAAACGGTGTTTAAACAGTCGAAAACAAAGTGTTTGTATTCAAAACAAAAGTTATAGTGACATTTATTTTAATTTTATTTGGTGGTTTATAAGGTAGGAAACTAAATCATCGTATAAAAGATACTTAGCTTTAATCTTTATTTTATGTTTTGCTTTTTGTATAATATAAAATACGACTAAATGCTAAAAAACGATAAGATCACCATTCATTGGAAAACGGCGTAATTCTATTTATTTCGACTTCTCTAGAAAATCTTCAATTTAAGAAAATGACGTCCAAAAAATCTTCCTATAGGATTCTGGAGGTCCAAAAATTTGAATATGAAATATGAAAACGAAGGGCCCGGCAAACGGAGAAAACTGAAAACGGATAAACAGAAAACAAGAAACCTGAAAACGGTATTTTTTCAGCTTTAAAATTTTTCCATATTCGGCTAATACCGTTGAAAGTATTTTTTTAACGATTCGAACTGTAAATAAGTGGACTCATTTTTACATTTGAAGTTTAAATCAGGCTACTCATCCATTTAATTAAGTTTACTAATACGTTTCAGTCGAACGAGCAAATGAGATATCAGCCAAAAGACTTTGTTTCAAATCTGGAACGGGAACAATAACGGTTTTTGAATTTAATATTTTTTAGGTAAGACGGTTAAGTATAAGTAGGCTGTTCAAACCGACTTCTTGCAGTTCCCGATAACAAATTCGGATTCACAAAAAATACACCTCCTGCGCAGTTATCAGGCGGGTTGCTGAAGTCATCACGCGGGGTTGTCCTGTTATCAGGCGGAGTTATTACCAGGCACCCTGAGCATTGCTATCAAAAGTGACCAAATTTCTCGCTGGTGCTGTTATCAGGCTTTTCTGCGTCTTTTTACCCTATTTCGCCTACGCACTGCGCACTTATTAGGCGTTTTTGTCGCAAAATCCGCCTGATAACTGCACAAAAATTGTCACAATAGCAAAATAATAGTGCACACTTCAAAGATTAGACGTAGGTGCTGAAATATTTGACGCAACAAATATTGGTATTGGATCACAGATCGTCGTGGTGAAGTATAAATAGTATTAAAATTATATGAAGATTGCTCACAGCTCGACATTTTTTTTCGTTTAAATTTTATTTGTCCCAATAACAGGGCAGCATAACAAGAAAATACAGTAAAAAGGGAGACCTAGAAGCTCTATGTTAATTATCAAAATTCTACTAGAGCTAATATATGTACACGGCCATATCCTTTTAAGTACCCAACTAAGTGAAACTGCTTATTAGTCATCTAATTTTCCACAGTAACCCCTAGCAACAACCCTTGTTTTTAAAGAAATGGTTTTTTAAACAGTAAGGTCCTAAAAAAACTAACGAAATCGTTAATCGGATGTCTCTCGCGATATTATGTGATTCAACACACGGTACCCTAAGAGAAGATGCCGAAGGGATATTTTCTAACGTGGTCAATTTTCGACAAACCCCTTACGATTGTTTTTTTTTTTGCATTGTTCTGCCGAATAAAAAGGCTTTAGTAGATTTCACCGCAAACTGTTTCCTACGTCTTTATGGTAACAAGAAAGAACAATTGACACTTTTTTTGTTGTTGTATTGTCAAAAAGTTGACATCCAAGGCGAATTAAAAGTCACTTTTTTGTTCACAAAGAAAATCAAATTGAAATTATGTAAATTAGAAATTCATTCGGCTATCGTTCTTTCTATTTCGGAGACGTTTTACATCATAATACAAGTCAAAAAATGAGCACCAAGGGATCATCATAGTTTACTCGAGTATTTTTAGGACAATTTGAGGCAGGTAAAGGCAGATTACCTCTAAACTTTAAGTTGTTTGCCAATAGCACTAAATAACTACCAATTTATCACAAAACTGATCCAATAAGCAGAAACAAATGTGATATTCTGCTTCTCACATCGGTTTTTGTCTTGTTGTTCAACTTCGTTGAAGCTTTTAACTAAAACATAATTAGTAGTGTGGCGCTTTTAGTAGATTTTAGTGACACGAGAGCATACAAAAAAGATGAAAGTTTCGAAAAATTGACAAAATCGTGAAAACAAAATTGTATTTCAGAGTAAATTGATTTTAAAATTCTTTAAGGGGATGCGTGGACCTTTGTTTACAAATAGGACAAGCCAAAAAGTGATCGTACAAAACGTTGTATACCTTGGATTTCAATGCGCTTTTTTGAAACATACTCAAGAAAGTACCGCGCGTCCATGAAACGTTTTACGAATCCAAAACTAGCACCACAGGCCGCCCACAAAGCCATAAATTTTGCTAAAATGAAATCGATTATTGAATCTAGTTTTACAAGTTTCATGCTATTGAATTATTTTCTGTTTTGAAACCTTCGCTTCAAAAAGGAGCACAAAACTGTTGTCTCCGATTTTTGAACAAATGAACAAAATAATCCCTAAAAACACTAAAAAGGCTCAAATCAGCCAGATTCACAACCATGAATTTTAAAGATAAAAAAGAGATATCAAAAATTGGCGTCAAACGTTTTCAAGACCTTGCTTTAGAGCCACTATTACAAGAAAAATAAAATTAATACCACCGAAACTGCTCAAAAAATAAAGATATGGTCCGTAGAATTCATATTCAAAAACGCATACTCTTGTGTAATAAGTGTCCCTGTAATGAAAGTTAGCAACAATTTTTTGATCAAAGATGTTTTCTTATCAAACTGGACATTACAGAGTACTATACCATCGAAATAATATGGAAAAAAAGTTCTTTTAGAACATTTTACTCGACCAATAGTACAATCTGTTTTTTCATAATCGTTTTTGGGCGAAATGTTTAAACGTCGAAACTTTCTAAATTTATAATTCCCAATGAACTTGGAAGGACTTTAATATGATCAACAAACCTTAATGAAATGATTATACGGCAAAACATATTTCTAATAGTCACTTTTCCGATTTTACAAAAAGTGACTTGGAGTCACAGTTCTAGAATGGGTTCCACGAAAGAAAAAAACGCGCAATTACGGGTTAGTTCAAATGAAGAATTACTTGAACCAGACTCTTATCTCTCGGATCTTCCTGGATTCACAGAGCGATTTTCCCTTTTCGGTAGGGATAGAAACGTTAAGCTGGTAAAACGTTGACCACCACCAAACGAACCGTTAAACGCGCACAACGAAAATTATGACAGTCGCTGAATTGACCTGAATTTCTATCCCTGTCCCAAGGTATTCATCCGTTTCTGATTTTGGGATTAGTAAACCCCTTTATTGATCTCACCTTGGATTGGACTGTTTCATCAGGAGGAGCTAAAATAATTTATACACCCCCTGCGCTGTTATCTTGTCACCCGTTATCTGGCAGATTTTCCCGTTGGCTCCGTTATCTTGCAGATTTTTTTCGGCCAATTTTCCAGGAATCCCTATCTTTCTGTGTTAATCCCTGCGCTGTTATCTTGCAGATTTCCCCGTTCGCTCCGTTATCTTGCGGATCTTTTCATGCAATAGTTGCAAGATTACAGCGCAGGGGGTGTACTTCACATATCTCAATTGGTTTAAAAATGAAAAAGAAAAAACTGAGAAAATGCGCCAAAAAGCGCAGCTTTTAAACAATATAAACTCTCTAAAGTAATTCCGATATTGCAGTCCAGTTCGCCGGCAACCGTTACAATTGGATGGGCCATGCTTTGGAATTTGATTTTAACTCCAATGTTTATAGGTAACTTGAATGAGTGATTTTACTAATTATGTATAGGGCCAATTCCGGGCTCTTAGGGATTGTGACTGAAACTCTCGTTTTACCCCGTAATTGGACTTTCATTTGATATTATCGTTAGAAACTGTTCCAAAAATGGACAAAAAATCCTTTTTATTTGATAAATAAAGCTTCATTGTGTTACACATTTTCGCAATTGCTTCAAACACGTTGGAAATTACTTCGCAAATGTGCCCCTGAAGGTTACCATCCTGAAAGTTAACAAGAAGATCCGTAAATTTCCTTTGTGAGCGTCTTTTCATGTCGCATACAAGTGAAATATCCGTCCAGCATAAATAATAATAATGATAAATAAGTTCTACTCGGACATGACGAATATATCCGAAAGACGATCAGAGGATGGCATTGGTCAAGATGGCTTCCAGAGTGGTTAACATCAGTAATACTTTGTCCTTTCGGAGTAATTTGGCAAATTTACGAAGAATTTCACCACGCTAAAAAAAGAAATTATGCTGTTAAGCGAATGGTTAACATAAGCATCAAATGGACGGTACCTCCACCAAAATTCGAAGATTTAAGGAAAGTTCAAAATTAAAGATAGGTGTTTAAGATATGCTGGTGTTTTTGTACCATTAAATAACGGTTAGCAACTGGAACCAGTTTCATCGGCACTACCGGAAAACGGAGAAAAATAACTTAAAACTATCAATAAACGAAGATTTAAGAATTTTCTCCGTTTTTAGATTTTCCCGTTTCGCTGACTTCTCAACTGTAAAAACGAAGACACTTGAAAACGGAAAATTTTTCTCCGTTTTCATGTTTCAAATCGAAAATACCGCAGTTTTTCAAATCGAAAAAAACGCGGCCAATAAGGGTACGGCCCATTAGTTATGTTACCACCTTTTATGTTAACAAAATTCCGTTTTGTTACCACATTTTGGGATATAATGAACTTCGATTTCAAATTATTAAACCAAACGCCCTACCCTATTATGTTACCAAAATACCATTGTAAGCGTAACACCTTAAAATGTCAAGACGTACCAATTTTTTCCTTTTTTTGTTACGCTCACAATAAGCATTATGTTACAAGTTTTTGCGATTTTATGTGGGTAACATAACGACGCAGGTGGTAATATTATTTTTACTTTTTTTNGGACTTAACAGTTTGCATTTGAATTAACACTTTTTTTGTCCCTTTTTTGTCTTTTTTTTCCAGCATTTCCGCCTACGCCCTTGGGGTTTATCAGGCCGCCTGAGGGTTTATCAGGCCGGTTTTGGAAGGAGAAAGTGGCCTGACAAACCCTCAGGCGGTGTATAACATTTTTTTGGAGTTTTTCGTTCATTATGCATTTGACTTGACACTTTTTTTTTGTTCCAAGTTTTCCAGGGTTTTAACCTACGCACTACCCATGTGGCTTAACAGTTTGCATTTGAATTAACACCTTTTTTCGGAAAAAAATGTGTTAAGTCAAATGGTTAGGTGGTGTATATCATTCCATTATTTTGTTTAAACCAGCACCTATGTGCCGATAAAGCCCATAATAAGTTCATTTAATTCTATAACGACCAGATCAGCAGAATATTTGTCTAATTAATAGTTTTTTTGTTAAACCAGGTTGCAGATATTCCATATTTAGGACATTTAAGTCCAATTCATTTTGAACTGCACATTACAGCCAACAAGACAAAAGAATTGTTTGTAACTATCATCAATCGGCTGAAGATAACATCAAACTAAGGATTAAGATTATGTTGATTGAAGATGTCATTCAACTAGTCTTCAACTTAGCAAGGCTCATGCTTGATTTGTACAATCCACCTCTATTAGATTTATATTACCAAGAACCGATGGTGATTTCAGGATATGTTAAGTGTTTTCTTAAAGGGACAATTTCGCACGACTTGATAGATAATTTCTGTGGATTAAAAGCAGATGATCAATAACAATTTTAATTAAGGATCGTACAGTCCTTAAGGTCAGTCCGGTCAGTCCTTAATTCGTATATTTTATTTTAATTCTAGAGTGTGTACCGTTGGTATGTTACCGGATATCACCGGAACGATTTGAAATCTTTGACTCCGAATTACCCTATAACCAGTAATTTTGAGTTTTTTTGATCAAAATCCGGACATTACCGGACATTTGTTGGTCATTTTGAAAAAAATAGTTTCAGATTTGGAATCCTTGGCTTCAATCGGCCTTATAACTAGTCAAAACCGATAGTTTCAGTTTATACCGGCAGTTTTGGTCAAATTCCGGTTAGAGTGTAGCTGTACACGAATGGACCTCACAATCGAAATTTACACCCTAAAGTAGGTCTGAAATAAATTTTTGAGACTGCTACCGAAAACGGCAAAGAAGTTGAAATTCAGTTTGGACAGCCTACCGTGTTTTAAACACCGTGTTTACCGTATGTTTTAAAAGCCACTCGAAAAGAGTTCGAAAAGATATAAAATCATATTGTCGAGCGGGTATAACGTACATTTTAAGCGAATTGATTCAAATACCAGTGAAATTTTGTGTTCTTACAAAAACATTATCTTCAGACATTAATATGCCAGGAATGCCCTCGGCGAGATGGATAATTCTCAAAGTTATTTTACTCGTTTTCAAAATCATTTTATCTGGATTTTCCACCTTTAAGCCGATTTTAAATAATTTCAAAAGACAAAGATAGTTTTATTTTATGAATAGTCAAAATTATGAAATTTTTCATTATTTTTAGTTAATGGAAGATTTTCGGTTGTACAATAAACAAAACTATTACAGTGTTTCAGTTGGGCATACGCCCAATGTCTGGAGTTACATTGCATTGGTCACAAAAATTATGCTCGAAATTCTTTTGGCATCTGCTATGGTGTTTCTGTCACGGCTGAAACAATTTAAAGACCAAAAACCCTAAACGTCATAAAATGTCATATAGATATCGTCAAATAGTGATCCGTTTGTCGTTTGTGGCTAAGCCCTTGTTGTTGATCGGCCTTGGTCGAAACTTTTACGACTCGAAAGTTAAAAATCGTGCTTTCCTTCGGTTTGGTTTGTCGTCAAACGACCTATGTCGACATACCCGCACTTTTTAATCGACCAAAATTCAAGAAAACCGCTGAAGTAAAGGTTTCACCTGCGGTTCATCGCAAAATGTTTCAGTGAAACTGAACATTCACCAAAATCACCACCTTTTCGTTGGTACTAAAAAGCAAAATACTGAAAATATCCGATTTATGAGAGGCATAAACTAAACGAACTCTTGCGGTTCGAATAAACGCCATCTCGACGTACTTAGATTGCTAAAAAATTGCCGCTGTTTAACAGATGGTTTTTTTACCAGGACGATATCAGTCGATATATTTTTGTTCTTAACCAAAATGACTATCTTTTAATACGAAAATAGCAATTGAGCTTCGTTTAGATGATGTGCCAGACCCACAGAAACATAAAATTTATATAACTTTTTTCTAAGTGGTTATTTTTTTGGGCATTTTCTTCACGAAAAGCACATACGCCGTGGTCCACTTTATATAAAAACTGTTTTTAGAACCAAACTAATAATTTTACTCCTGGGGAAAATAGGAATTTGCCCAAAATATACAGAACCCGAGTTACCTTGTTTCAACTATTTTCAAGTAAGAGAATGAAAATTTTAGCGGTATTAATATTTGAAACGATAAAGCATCATGTTTCAACTCGCGAACACTCCAATTTAGTTTTGCTTCTTTATTTCATAAACACTATCTAATCAGTTATCTTACCGCTAGAAATGCTTAACAACGCATGATATTGCAGAACGATGATAACGTATTTGCTGAGTTAAAGAATGACAAAAAAAATCAAAACTGACAATGTTATTGCATAAAAATTAAGACAATAATATGTGCCACAACGCCGTGAAATGCCAATGATAAATAACAGCAAGATCCAGTTCATGTGCACACAACGCATCTGCACATAACGAACCAGTGTGCACACAACGCACCACTTTCTCACGAAGTAGTCGTTTGCACACAACGCACCAATTTTAATATTTTTTCGAAGACCGGTATTTCCCTAAAACGCCTACTCTCTCAGATAACCGTTGTTCTAGAAAATGCTTGGTGGCTCAATTGACAGCGTTTCTAGCAGTCATTTAGATTATCATAGTGTTCATTAGAATTTAAAATGGGATCCCCAAAAGGTGTTAATATTGATACCATATGCGAATCGAAAATACGATTATATTTTCATCTCTGACATAGACAATTACATATATTACAGATTATACCGCATGGGACGACTACCGGAATTATTTGTATCAAGTTTATAGTTTCCAGGTGGACTCAACACACACGCCGCCCAAAGGCGTCTTCATGGTATTTGGCTTATTCGTATACGGGTTATTTCCAATTTTATTTTGGGTAATGCAAAAAACTCAAAAAATGATCGAGAAAAAATGTGCCATCAAAAAAGCAATCAGCAACAAATTAGAAATCATTGATTCCGTCACTGAAAACAATGAGAAAATTCGGAGACATCGATGTCGTAAAGTAGGACTCAAATCGGACCAGTATTTGATGAGGGTTTTTCATTTTTTTTTCATATAATAAAGATAATAACAATAAATGATAAATTTAATAATAACAATAAATTAAATGATGAGGAATAGTGAACATGACCGTTGTTATAGTGAGATTTGAGGAAAGACATTCCTTTGTGCATCGCGGTATGCAAACGACCGGTTCCAACCGGTATATACGCGCTGGGTATGTCAGCAAGTTATTAAGTAGACGCGCAAATCGAAACTGCTGAGAAGTCGGTTAGTATATTTTGTTTAGCTCCCAGGGAGACAAATGTGCACAAAACGCCCTAAATCGACTGAAAATGCTAGTAAACCGAGCTTAAAACCCCGAGTTTATTAAAAAATCGCTGAAACACGGGTCAAGTCAAATGTTAGGAGAAAAAATAGAAAACGGAACTTATTTTTTCCTCTAAAAATTTCAGCTTAACCTAGCGGGAAAAGCATTTTGTGCAAATTTGCACGTTTGTCCCCCTACGGATTATATGCCACTTTAAGTGGTTAGGTTGCTTAGGAATTAAGGCGACACAGTATGCATAAATTAAATTAATTTTTATATTACATAAATACCCTTAATAAAGATTTCGCTGCAATCGGCAATTGCAATTGATTTCGACTCGAATAACATAAATAAAGAAAATAAATTTGCTAAGATTAGATCATTTGGTTGTCGTCTTTTATCACAATTTGTGTTTATATTACCGTTATTTGGCGCCATATTGACGATTGAATTTGCAAATACGTCGAGTACAATTTGTCGACCGCTTAGGGGAAATACAAGATTTTTATTGGATAATAATGCACCTTTGTCGGGAAGTGTTCTGAATAATAGTTACACCCCCTGCGCCGTTATCGGGTCAAAATTTCGACTCAAAAATTTCCAGCCACCCCACCTACGCACTGCGCCGTTATCTTTTCTCTATAATAAATTTTTACAGATTATTTTGTAGGCAAGTATTTCTGAACGAATGACCCATTTTTTCTCTATATAAGCGGCTTCTTTATCGTGTGCCATTATTAGTTCAATGAACGTTTGATACAAAGAACTTTTTCCTAAGGGCCAGTTTCAAATACAAATATCTTTTTTTAATAAAATTTCAAATGCAAAAATATGAAATAAACACATAGTCTATGTGACATAGACATATGAGACGTTCTAGAAAATCCCCGCTCGTGCCGTTATCGAGTCAAAATTTCCGATAAAAATTTTCCTGTCATTCCGCTTACGCCTTGCTCCGTTATCGGGTCAAGATTTGTCCTCGAAATGTTGACCCGATAACGGCGAAGGGGGTTATTTTATGCTACAAACGATAAAGCTTTTAATACCTAATATGGCCGAATGATTTTATATACAGAGCAAGTTTTCGGAAAATAAAGTGACAACACGTGGCCCACGTGACGTGGGGTATGAGTCATACCGTATGACTCATACCGTTTGAGAAAAAAATCAATACCATCTGGTCTACAAAAAAACACCGCACAAAAAAAATATACAGGGGGCCCCAAAGTAACGGCCACCTTTGTCGATTTTAAAAAGTGCCAAAAGATGGCCCTTACTTTGGGTAGTGGCCCCTACTTTGGGTGAGCGGCCCTTACTTTGGGGGCCCCTGTAAATGGACTAAGCGAAAAGATTCATGTTTTAAATTATCAGAACAATTTCGAGCTGAATATAACCCTAGCTCAACTACTAGAAAGGCGAACTGAATACTCCGAAGAGCGACATTTTGAAAAGGATTTCGACAATAAAGCAATGTTGCACTCAGAAATAAACTTTAAATATCGTGGTCAATATGTGCCTCCAGTATTCAACAACACCTATGATTTTTTAAATTTATTCAACTATCTTGGCGGTGTGGATATATGTAATTACTTTGATTTAGCTGACTTACACACACAACCTCCAGAATTAGGAGAAGGATCGAAGGGATATTATTTTCTTCCAATGGGTTACCAAATCAGCAGCACCACAGGAAATTGGCTCATTTGAACAGTCTTTTTACGGACTAATCTTTGACAAATATTTGCAAATTGAAACAGGTCACTATAAAATATGGCCATTTGGGTATAACACTAAAGCGTCCTTCCTATCACATTTTGCTCGAGCTCAAATAAAAATGATAAAATCCAAATAGTTTACTCATTTAAAACGTACCCCCATTTCAATTCAGTCCGATTATGAACAAAACTCATTTTTATTGGTCAAAGAATTTATTTATATCTACATTAACCCACAAAAATCATATGGCCAAATAAATGCACAAGGACTGTAATTGAACATAGAATCAGCTTTATTTACATATCTTCTACGATAAAAATTATTTTGGCAGCTTTTTAATGACGATTCGATACTAGTAATTGTCGATAGTAGTTTAATATAATATCTTGTAACATTAACATGGTACTGTCAGAATTCGGCCAATTGAGGGATTATCCGGCTGGATTTAGAAGGCGGTGTATTTTAAAAAGACTCAAATTTGCTTAAGTGCCATTTTTGTATTAAAATTAATTGTGGAAACACCTAGTTTTCATATGCAGTCAGGTCCCTTTAGATAAGCACCCTTTAGATGTGCATGTCCCTCTAGATGTGCGCCTTTTTACGAAAATTTGTAAATACCTCTAGATGTGCGCCTTTTTAGGCCGACTTTTTCCCACTGTACCTATAGATGTGCACGTTTTTTGTCGATTTTTTTCAAAAAGTGTCTTTAGATGTTCATTTTTTTCATAATTTTTGCCCTGAACAAAATTTGAGGTGTTCATAATTGGGCCCGAAAGGCATCATGCCTTAGGCATATATAAACTATATTTTCGATCTGGAACACGTGGGACCGATTTGCGCGCAAGTTTTAGATGCCTCCACTGGATGTCTTTAGTTTTAGCATATAAATTGGGCAGAAAAAGTTAATGTTCATTCAATAATATGACGGGAAAAGGCCTACCTCGAAGGCCATTTCCTCCACCTAGGAATTTCTTCAGTATAAAACAGAGAAAATGCATTGTTGCATTTCTCAAAAAGTATCCAAATGAGAAGTTTACGACGGTGGCGAAAATATTTTCGGAAAAAAGGGTCAAAAAAATTTTATAAATTGTAAATAAAAAACATGCTCAAACGTATTATCACAAAAATGCTAATTTGGAATCTACAGAAAATAGTTGTATCGAGTTTAGACTTTTTTGATAGCATTTTTTCAGCAGAATACGAATATCACGTTTATAGGGTTATTTAACCAACTTTTGTAGAAAAACGGTCAAATTGTCCGTGAGTACGACGTGCAATGTCCGAAAACGTGCAATGTCCGAAAATGCACATCTAAAGGGACCTGAGTAGTTACAATAAAAAGCTTCGGGTTAGGTCTATATGGTCTCAGGGATAAAGTCCTGAACGGTTCAGGCTGAACCTCTCTTTGTTAGAAGCAGTCCGAAAACCGGCTAACCCTAAATACAATATTCTTAAAGCCTCACCATTCCAGGTCCAGTAATTGCACGGTTTTGACAAAACACACTTTCGATGATAAATTTTATAGACGAAAGTATAAACCGTTATGATATCCGTGCGTCGGAATTTCCACTCGGAATTCAAGTCTTAAATTAAGCCAATCCCAAGCGAGTAATTTATTTGAAGTGCTCGCATATTCTTACACAAACCAGAAGAAGTTTGGGCAATTTATGGATTGTTTCCAAATTCTTTTCAACGTAACCTCAACGGAGTTGTCACATGAGTTTGAAAATTTATATAAAACAGTATCGCAAGTTGAAGTGTTTGATTATTATGATCATTATTTTTTTTATTCTTTTGCATATGGTTGGAAAGCTCCCCAAAATTATTCATATGTTCAATCACTAGTTCCCAAAAATTCAAGACAAGTTTGAAGTAAGTTGTGATAATAAATTCAATTATAGCTATAGAATGAGTTACATAAGGGTTTTTTATATTTTGCTGATCAAAAACAAATTACAGAGAGGGTGCTGAATAAGGGCCTACAAAATGAGGGTCGCTCGTGCTAAGAGTCGCTTGTGCTAACTTAGGTTCGGTAGTTCCAAATAGGGGGTCGCTTTTTTATTTGCTCTAATTGTTGCTCCAAATAACGTCGCTGATTTTAACAGTGATTCACATAGGCATTTTTACTAGCTTTTGGTCCGTTGCAAATATCAATATCCATTAAATATTTATAATAAGTTTTAAATTTTATTTAATACAAATTTAATTTTAAAAATGAGAAAATCATACATAAGACGCAAACAATCACAATTAAGTCAGGTTACAATACTAACCTGTATTGCTGGACGTGCGTAATAAGGGCCACTATGGTTCATAATGGGCGTTTTCCAAAAATCGTTAACCGACCCTGATTACGCACACCCCCTGTATAAGTTTTTTCGATTTTTTAGCGCAAAATTTAGCATGTGCGTTATTCGACACTATTCCGGTATTAAAAAACAACATAAATTTTCCTAAGTTTATATTCCGGCCGGGTCAAACACGGCTTTCGTTAATAGTTTATTCGAGATGTCAACCCGGATAAATAGCTTATTTTCTATCAGTCAGTTTATGTGTGGATCAAAACACTGTTATGAAATGAGCAAAGAAAGATTGATGATTTGTAGTTTAAAATATAATTCAAAAGTGGACCGTTTCACTACTGAATTGATCAGCAAAGTCGGCACTCCTTACAGTTTATTACTTTTTCTCGCTATCATGGTGGGCACTTTCATTATTCTCGCTGCTTTCAAAGTGGTATTGGCTGATTTAAGTTCTTACACACATACAGATTCATGGTTTTCGAAAAAAATATTCAATCTTTTTGTTTCACATATAATGACAAACTCGGTACCTAAAAAATAATAACCACAATTTCTTGTAAAATTGCAGTGTCAAAAGGCAGTACCCAACATTATTAAAATATCCGATAGACAAAAGAAGCGCTTACTCATATTTCCAAGGTTTTAAGTATAATTTTCAA
Source organism: Oikopleura albicans (assembly GCA_004367875.1). NCBI lineage: Eukaryota > Metazoa > Chordata > Appendicularia > Copelata > Oikopleuridae > Oikopleura > Oikopleura albicans. Next base: position 147,385 of record SCLG01000301.1, on the reverse strand, counting down.
AAACATAACTCCAAAATTGCACCTTTTATTAACATATCAAGTTGTTAAAATGCATAACAGTCGGTCCCGACTCGGAACTCTCCAGGTAGTAGTTTACGTAATAATTTACGGTGCCGCGTTAATCAATTATCAAATTTCCTTCGGAACCTTACCTAGAGGATCTTGAATTTGGCCAAAAAAGTGAAATTATTGGAAGTATTTATGGAATATTGATTTTTCTTTTGAATCTCATTATTCTTAATAAAGAAAATCTCCTGCCAATGTCATTCTGTTTGATGAATTCAAATGAGCGGTTGTGCAAGTCACTGGGTTTGAAAATTTCATAATGAAAATCGAAGATCGCTCATCGTATTATACTATGGCAAAAATGCAAATTGAGCTTATTTATTAATTACAGTTCTCGCTGCGGTCTTACGATGAAAAGCTATTAATCGAGACCAGTAGTCAAAGGAAACTAAGTCAAAAGCTTAAAAATGCGTAAAAACGTCAAAACAGACTCCAGGAACCGCACATACGAGATTCTTGATTCAGAAAATGAACAATACAAATACAAGAGAAATTATGCTTTTCCATTCACCAATAATACCTGGTGACTGATTTAGGATACGAAACCATGTGTTCACAGTAGTGTATACTACATCTTTTAGATTCGAACATTCATTAGATTACAATAGGTTTGCTGGAAAATTTAAAAACTATTTTCGGTTGAAAAAAAACTATGCGTTTGACTCTTATCGAATATTTAAGTCGATTTTCGCACTCAGTTGTTCTTTCGATGCTCTTTCTAGGTAGAGATAAAGAGTCTTTTTTTGGACAAAAACCTGGTTTAATAGGTTGATTTGCACATTTAATTTAAAGGATATATATCGGTGAAAAGGTTTGTATTTGACAATGGGGTACGTAATTTGGCACGTCACTTTTTTTCCAATGGTGGTTCCCAATGGTTTTCCAATGGTCTGTCAAAAGAGCATTTAACTTATTTTTAACTTAATAGCTAAACCCTATAAATATTTTAAGATTATGTAAAACTTGAACTTGTCTAGTCCAGAAAATTTTAGGCTAAAATGTTAAACTATGTTAGATCTATCTGATTATAAGAATATCATAAAGGTACCTATAGTCAAACCTCGATAAGTCCTTTCGCGATGACCTGGATTGTCTCAAATTATATTCACATATTAGTGAAAATATGTCAATGGAAACTTATTTTGACGGTTACAGCGGGTATTTGAGTAAAACCGATCAAATCAAAGCCGGGGTTCAAACATGTACTTCCTGATTACGAAAAATGTGGACAGAAATTAATCACATGACCTCAAGATATCATTAGAAAGACTTGACAAAAACGAGGCTGATCAAAAAAGGTTTTTTATGTTTGTCAACTCCAGGGAGATTGCATTCAACCTTATTCTTTGTATTTTTTTATACTTAGCCTTTGAACATAGATTAACCACAGTTCCGTGAAAACATGTGTTGGAATTTTGTCCAATCGATCATTCATAGTGTTCTTACCTAAGTAATTTTTCATCGATAATCGATGCTCTTGAATCGACTGAAGATACTCTCGAAAGCTCTTCCACCACGCTTCGACACTTTTTGGTCTATTTGACCACAAAACATAAATTCACAAACGCTTAACCCGGTGGCGTACCGGATTCAGTTTTTGCAGGCTAATGGGGCGTTGACTACTTAACAGTTTTAGGAAAATATGACAGAAAAAAATCTGCTTGAAAACTATTAATTGCTAATAACCTCTTTTTTAGGTTTCTTAGTTCCAATAAATGACTAATTTACGGAAATTTTTTTATCTAATCTCCGACGTTCTAATCGATTATTCTATCATAGTTTTTACTGTTGTTACATTTTATAGATGAAAACATCAAAAAATGCGTTTTATATGCTCGGTTGGACAAAATTCCGACCTATGTGTTTGAAGGTTAATTGAAGAAATGCTGATAAATACTTTACACTCCCTGAGGGTTTATGTGACCAGGGTTTATGTGACCAAAAAGCCCCGATGAATGGTTTATGTGACCAGTTTTTGAGGAAAAGTTTTCCAGCGAATCCCGCCCACACACGAGGGTTTTTGTGACCACTGAGTCATTTTTTTCTCTCAGATAAGTTGGTAACTTCATCCTATAATTTCAAAATATAGTTTTTTGTATAAACTGACAAGTGATAAATGAAGTTTTCTTTTTTTTTTGCCATTTTGAATTAATTTTACTTTCAACAAGAGTAAGTAACTTACTGTAAGTTATACAGTTAATGCACCGAAATTATATGCACCGAAATTATATGCACCGAAGTCTAGAACGAGCTCGACCGTCGGTTTATGTGACCAAAATAATTTCAGCAAAGTTTTCCGCCAACGCGTGAGGGTTTATGTGACCAATTTTCAGGTCGCGAAATGGTCACATAAACCCTCGGGGAGTTTATATTATTCATTGATACATTGTACAACCCTTTAAAGATCATTGTGTGTTATTTGTCGATAAGAAATATATTGTTACATTGTTTGAATTAAACTATGGTTCAGATCAGTGTTGGAAAAGTTGGCTAACGGTCGAATTTTTTTTAACGGTCAACGCTCATATTACCTGAACGCCCAACGTTCCAAACGCGTTGGTTGGGCCTTGGCCAATGCATCCAAACGCACAACGCTTCCAACACTGGTTCAGATGACACAGGTGAAAACAATTTTATTCTTATTGATGGTCAACAAGAAAACTATAAACGACTAAAAACTCTTCAAGATTCTGGACCTATAACTCTATTTGGGTGGCTCTCTGACATTCATGATTTGCATGTATTTGAACGAACAAAGGTGAACTTGATAATCAAAACTGTTTTGTTTTCAAACGGCTCGACCTCAACCTTAAAATCTTTAAGATCGTTCAAGAATTTATAATTGCGTCAGCAAATGCAAAATTGGATCTTATATGGAGAAATCCGATAATTTGTAAGTACGCCATTAAATATTATAGGTCAAAACGGTTTTTTCTCGTGTTAATTTCACTTTTTATTCGAAGAAAGAATATTCTCAATTCAGAACTACAATAAATTCTGATTGATAGTCAGTCATTTATTACAGTACAATACAGGTATGTTATTTGATAGATTAGTTCGTGTTTTTTTGATATTTTTTCCATCGAATTTCAAGTTCAGAAATATTGTGGGTAGCTCAATTTAGACGTTTTCTTTAACATTTTTCGAAAAGTATACAGTCCCGACCTCCATAAGTGCCGCACTCAGGCCGCCAAAAACGCGGCACTTATAGCAGTCCTTAGATACTGATAAAAACAGTAAATGTGCAGCACAAATGGGGTTTAGTGATTTTTTGGTTTAGTTTGTACACAACATGACTGACAAAACTGAATTCAGACGACGCTGAAATTAATGAAAACGATCCAATGTTGCTAGTCAGTTCAAAAACCCCAAGCAACGAAGATTCGAAAGTACCCCCGATAAATATTGTAACCTTCAATGTAACCTTCAATGAATCGATTGATGTTCAGCTACAAGGTTAAGTACTTAAAATATTCAATTACGCTAGATGATAAAAGATAAACTAAAACATCCGTTAATTTTCTGTTATTCAATATCTAAGCAAACATTGTTTTTGAGAAACCGGGGTCTCGTACATCTTCAAAGTTAAGAAAAAAAAATTGAAGCAAAAATGCAGCAAGATCAAAATTTTCCTCATAATAATTTGACGCTCTATTCTCCGATTATATGTTTTTCCAACAATAGTACAGTCATTGACCAAAATGGGGCAATTAGTAATCCAGAGATACAAATGCAATTGTTTATTATTTCGATTGTCTTGTCGTGTTTGGTGTATTAAGGATGGGTCTATAGCGTTGTTTACTAAATTTACTTCACGGTAAAACGCTATAAAAGCTATTTCACTCTAATTATTTCATTAATTTGTGTTACGAGCTTATGTAGAAATGTTGGAAATATCGGATGAGAAAATGTTCGACACCATAACCACCCACGTAGCGCCACCACGTGGGCGTGAAGTTGAAGAAAATACATATTTCAAACTGGGCTTTCAGAGTTTTCACGCGACTGATTTCGTTTTTTCGGCCAAATGCTTCGAATACCACGGCAATTAATGAAATTATTTTTGTTAATAATATTTCCAGAACTGAATCAATGCTGAAAAAACTGAAATAACAGGCGTTTCAAAACGATTCACTACCTTCAAACTGGGTGATCTAAATAAAATTTCGCAAAAAACTCTATTTTGTTGAAGCCCAACACTACACCTAAACTTCGACAGAAAAAACAAATCAATTCCATGCAAACTCTGAAAGCGTTTAAATTTACTGTTGGTGTTGAAAAAACGGGTATCTTGTCTAAAAAGTGTTCACTACATAAGTTTTAGATAAAATTATATAACCAAACTTCACCCACTATTTCTTTGGACCTTATTGATTTCTATACAAATATAAATTCAGAAAAAAATCATCAAATAATATCAGCTTTTTAGAAAATTAGATGGGTGATTTTTTTCATTAAGGAATTTGAACGAATTTTTGGACGGACACTGTAGCTTATCTATGAACGGTTTAATATAGATGGAACACCTTAGCTGTGAGCGGTTGAAATTTTGTTACGTTTGGTGCACGCTCCAAGCTCGCTCGAAGTTTGAAACCCCTGATTTTACATCGTGTGTTTCAGGTCAATACAAATATGCATGTATATTTAAAAAATCCGACAGAAAACGTACACTGACTTCTAATGACCATTTTCGTCATTTAAGGGGGTAAATGATGCTCAAATTCTCGACAATAAATGTCGACGAAAATCTATCATAAAATTTGAATGGCTAACATAATCAATTAATTTTTTTTGCATAATTAAATTCAAACTTTTTCTGGTCCATGAGTGCTCAAATCGTGCCCAGATATATCCGTACACACCGGATATCCG
>SCLG01000301.1:123246-134567 GCA_004367875.1 Oikopleura albicans | reverse complement strand
AGCCGTGTAGCATTTTAGCTTGTAAACGCGGTAGGGTGCGCCGTTATGTTTCACAAAAAAATTTCAAAAAAAGTGAAACATAATGGGCCGAGCGGGGACAAGTGAAACATAACGGCGCACCCTGTGTAATTGAATTTCGATTTATTAATTGCGAAATTATTATTTAGCAAAATCTGGAAATATCGACTTGTGGGACTATTCAAACAACTTTCGTCAAGAGGTGTTCACTGGTATACCACCTATGAAACATAGAATAATTGTTATTTGGAATATTCGTTCAAACTGTTGCCGTATAAAATTTTGGTCAATACATTTCGAGACAGAAGAAGATACGGTTCGTATCGAAAACGATGGCTTATCATTAACAGAGATATTTTTTGAGACGGAAGGAGGTAGTGTTCGTATCCAAAGCCATCAATTCTCAGAAACTTACATAGGTCATACATCCGTCGATTTGATCTTGGGTTCGACTTTCGATGTCGTGTTCACATCAGCTACGCGCTTTGAAAATAATATTGAGACAGTTGTTCCGGCAGCCTCAGTACTTTTGCCTTTTCAAATCCCGCTCCCACCCTTTGCCCTCAATCCCGATTTTTCCCGTGAAAAACTTTTTTCCCTTTGTATTTATGAAAGTGATTCATCCAAAGTGCATAAAACCTTGGATAAACAAAAATATTTGTTACAGACTTACAACACGTAGCCATGTAACTAGAAATTTAGCAACATTAGGGTGTTCAATATCGATGTCCACATTTTACTAAGTCGAGTTTTTAAAACTATTTATACTGACGCCAAATAAAACGTATATTTTCAAAACGTCAACAAAGACATATGCGGCAGCAAAGACAGTTGCAGGTTACTCAAAGGCTTCGAATTCAAATGGAAGTGCTTAACTGATGAATGATTCTATCTTGCGATTAAATATTTCTGGCGAAAATAAATTATGAAATTGAAATAAACTACTGATCTTGATTAAATTTGCATATAAATTAGTATACAGTTTGCAGGGAAATCGGTACAAAATTTATCTGTTTTCAAGTTTTTTTCCATTTCCGAAGTTCTTCATTTTTGGCTAATACCATTGAAAGTTTATGTTTAACAGTTAATAACGTTCCGCACTGTGAATAATTAGACTCATTTTTACATTTTAAGTTTAAATCAGGCTACTCATCCATTTAATGAAGTTTACGAATACGTTTCAGTCGAACGAGCAAATGAACAATCAGGCATAAGACTCCCGGTGACTTTTTACTTTAGAAAATTTGAGGATCATTTTACTGATCATTAAAAATGGAAACTTATAATGCGTACGTTACCGGTCTTGTTGCGAACACTGGTAGTAATGAGTTTAAAACAAAAATATTTTTTAATATATTCATCATGTAGAGAAAATTGAAATAAGGCCTTCTTAATAATTATGACTATTTGTTATATAAGTCATATAATATGACGGTCTTATACATTGGTTTGTCTAGGTTTCAACTTTCATCAAATGAAAATACGGATTTTGTGGGGTGATGTCGAGAAAGCCAGACGGTTTTATTTAATTGACATCGCTGACTTTTTCCCAAATATGTCATGGCTTTTTTCCCTCTCCCCGAATATTTCTTTCCCTTTACGCAGTTATCGGGCAGGTTGGAAAATAAGTTTTACGGTACAGTTGATGCGCCCACAACGCGACAGCCCACAACGCGTCAGTGCGCCCACAACGCGACAGGTTTTGGTCAAATTAAAAGTGTGCGCACAACGCGACACTTTTTTTATTTTGAAAAAATCAATTTTGTGTAAAAACATAATTTACTCAATATAAAATTACCGCGTTATGATTTTTCCAAAAGTAAATTTACTTTACAAACTTTTAGAATGGTCAGAAACTAGAATTATTAAAATTTAGTGTATTTTTTTCTTCGTTTTTGTTTGCCGTAATATAAAAAATAGATGTTGTAAGATCAGCTTTGATAAATTTTAATGGTAATTCCAATTGTCGTTTCGGAAAACACGATTACAATTTAAATTAAATTATTTTAGTTATTTTATTTAAATTATTCAATTTTTATGTACTTATTTAGGCACAATTTGATGTGGTACCAATTCTAACTATTATTCATATATTTTGGTTATCTCCAAGATTCCATAATTTTCAGTTATTTGTAGCATTTTTAATGTTAATGTGCAATTTAAATGTTTCTTCGTAATAAATATTTATATCAATAAACCCATATAAAATAGTAAAAATGTGCAAGCGACCACAACGACAAAAAATAACACGTTTTAGTTGTATTACATTAAAGTAAAAAAGGGTTTATTGTATTAAAATTTGGCTTATTTGAATATTTTTTTAATATGAAAACGCTATACAAAAACTATAGTGTATCTTTTAGTGCATTTGTTGATTGTTGTGCGCACAACGCGACAATGCGCCCACAACGCGACAGTGCGCTCACAACGCGACAGGTTTTGGCCAAGTGAAAGTGTCGCGTTGTGGGCGCATCAACTGTATTGATTCGGTCAATACAAGATAGCCCGCTCGTGGGTCGCGATACCCGCCCGATAACAGCGCAGGAGGTATATGGCGAATACTATATTTTCGATTAACCTAATCAGTATTTTCCGATATTTTTCATTTAGTTCAAAAATTGTATTGTGCACTAGTTTCCCGTTGAATGCGTTATCTTTTAATTCTCGTAAATGCGTGCCTTGTCTCGCGACATAACAAAGCAATTTGCTTTCGATTTTCCGTTATTTTTCACATTTTTCAAATTAAGTTATGAAATATAATGGGGCCCATTATAAAACTGGCAGAAATTTTTTTTGGTTGAAGTTTAATTTTAAGAAAATCCGAAATCGGTGATTGGACGTTCAGTCCATGATCCCCCTTAAAACAGTTAAACGTCTTCAATTTAAATTTGAATTTTTAAATCAGGATTGTTTTTTTATGCTTTGACAATTAAATTGTTTATAGTGGAAATTAAATATTGTTTTTTGATAACTTTTGGTTTAAAACTATGCTAAAGTGATCATGTAAAACAGCAGTCAAGAAAATCGATTATTGGTTTCGGACAAACTATTACGAAGGAAGTGAGTATTTTTTATGTTGCTATGCTGTTTAGTAAAGATTTCAATAAAGTGGCAGATTTCGTCAAATCCGTCAATTAAGTAAAATAAACTGTGTTGACTTTTTCACAGCTAAAATCATACGGATTACCGCGAAATTGGCTGTTATTTATTTACGGTGCGGCTTGAAAAGAAGGCAGACAAAAAGGGCAAATTATGAACCAAACCACAAGACCAATAACAAATAATTCTATGTTTCTAATTATTCCTGCCGTTTGTTATTAAAACCGCCAAAAATATGTTTTAAGATTCACGTCCTTATCAGTACATATGAAGGTGAAATCGATTGCTGTCTAAAAACTGGAACAACAGGACAGAAAATTTTCGACCAAGTTGCTAAAACTATTGGCCTTCGTGAAACGTGGTATTTTGGTTTGGAATTTGTAACCAAACAGGAAACCGGTTACAATTTGTTTTTCCTTTTTTGTAACATCAGCGTTGTTTCTATAAATTATGATAGAAAAACAGTTCCGAATTTGATCGAAAATTTTCACAAATTGTGAGAGTTTAACTCGTGATTTCAAAGCCAGCACTAACCCTTTATCAAATCGATAAAAGGTTAGTGCTGGCTATGAAACGAATTATTTTTTTATTATGATTGAAAACAAAATAACCGGTACAAGAATGTGCGCTCGTGGTTAAGGCTAAACAAGTCTGGTATTAGATTGCAAAATTATCGCCGAAAATACTTTTTACTTGAGCTGGAGACTTTAGCGCTCATTTGCAAAATATTTTTTTATTACTTTTCTAGTTAAGGACTTCCTTAACACAATATTAGAATACCCGCAAGAAAATCGAAGATCAAAAGGTTCAAGAAGAAGTGAATGGAAACCGCGTTATTTGTCAAATGCGTTTACGTGCAATGTACTTTCCCGAAGATCCGAGCACAGAATTGATTCAAACCATTACGCAGAAGGTAGATTTTCCATTTCATCCCCGAAAAATGACCGTACGTCAAAATAACTTATTATTTCGAAAAATTTTAGACGTACAAATTTTCGTTTGTCGATAACGAAACAATCATTAGTTCATTCAAAACATTTTTTGGCGTGAATTAATGGTGTACATATTGTTAAATTTTGGGTTAAAGTGTATTTCATAAATAACCCTTATACCATAAAAGACTTATCAAATACAGGGGTCGCCGAGGTTGATCAAATAAGAGTCGCTTTGCTCAAATAAGGTCCAAGGGCGTGAAATAAAAATCGTTTTCCGAGAAAATTTTGTGTGTGAACAATTTTTATTATATTTTCATTAAAATTTGATCAAACTCACATTTAATTCTTAGGTTGATAAAACCAACAATATAAGGCAAAAACTGATAATTAATGATAATAATAACACACACACATAGCATAATCCTGGGTTCGCCAAATAAGGGTCAGTTTGACATACATGTAAACATGTATAATACAAACTGTAGTCAGGTTAAAGAAAAATCTGAAGAAGACTTTCTGCCGACCAAAAGATCGGAGAGCAAGAAAAATCAAATAAAAACATACCGGGGTCGTCAAATAAGGGTCTATTTCGTTTTTTCTTTAACCTGACTACAGTATGTATTTAATACATATAATATATGTCAACCTGACCCTTATTTGGCAAACCTAGGATTATGCTACACCACTTGCGCAGTTATGTTGCCGAAGTATTTTCAAAAAACGGCAACATAACTGCGCAGGGCGTAGGCGGAAAGTAAAATTATGAAAAAAATTGCGCAATAATTGCGCAATTCATTGCGTAGGCGTGCGCAAAACTCATGAAATTCGCAAAATGAGTCATTTGTGTCACAAATAGTCTTTTTAGCATTAAAAAAAATTATTAGCTTTAAGTATTGCTTCTCCAAAGTTTTAAAACTTAAGGACGGGTCCGTCGTGTTGTTTACAAACTTGACGTTTGGAAAAAACGCTTTTTTAGCACTTAATAATGAAACAATTGAATTATTTTCTCTCTGTATCGATACAACACCGCTTCCGGCATCTCATGGTAATTTTTTTGGTACAGAGTTCTTAGCACCGAGCGCGTATTAGGACTTGAACTTGACAAAAATGAAAACTTNATGTGAACCTTAAGTATTTTTCAAAAAATGTATGAGAATTTTTATTAATTTCAAATTTGGTTGCAATTTCTAGAATTCCGTAGCCCAATGAAAACGGCAACATAACTGCGCAGGCAGGAAAAAACGGCAACATAACTGCGCAGGCAGAAAAAACGGCAACATAACTGCGCAGTGTGTGGGCGGGTTTGCAAAAATGTATATGACGAAATTTCGCAATAAAATGACGAAATATTACGAAAATATGACGAAATATTACAAATCGGCAACATAACGGCCGGCAACATAACTGCGCAAGTGGTGTATATGTATGTTACTAATAGTTATCAGTTTTTGTCTTATATTGTTGGTTTTATCAACCTTAAAATTAAATGTAAGTTTTATAAAATTTTAATGGCAATAGAATAAAAATTGTTATAAACACAATAATAGCGTTTTTCTTTTCAATGAAAAAAATCACCATAGCTTTTCTACATGCAAGTTCGTGAAGCAATTTTGAAAGATATTACGCCGTTTCCGATGGAATTCCCGCCCGTTCACGGAGATACGTATGTCAAGCTAGCCAGTTTACATTTGCAGGTCAAATTTGGCCCTTTTTCGCTTAAACATGCAGTGACGAATGCAAAAAATGAACGCCTCCTTCCGAGTCGGTAAATAAACAATTAAAAATCAGATAAAAAGTGTAAATTACCCGTTTTTTGATCCACAGAAATTATTTCATTTTTATTCACCGGGTGCGCAGTTATCGGGCGGGTTTCGCGACAAAAAAGCCTCAATCGGGCGCCCGATAACTGTTCAGGGCGGAAGCGGAATAAGGTAAAAATATGCAAAAAAAACCCGCCCGATAACAGCACGAGCGGGAAATGTGGTCATTTATACACATATATATTCAAGAGCAAAGCGCAGGGTGCCCGATAACTGCACAAAAACCTGCCCGATAACTGGACGCCCGATAACTGCGCTCCCGGTGTATAAAACGTTATGAGTTTTGTGGACGATATTTTTTATAACACTTAACAATCTTCTGGAAGTTTTTAAACGGCCCAAAATTGTAAAACAATTTTGTTTAGTATATTAAACAACACTCGTCTGGAGAATGACGACTGGATACAGCAAGTGGTTGAAAGTTATCGAAAATTGGACCAATTACCGAGAGAAGAAGCGGTTATGGGTACGGCCAGAAATTAAGTATGAAATTTAAAATTAATTTTAACATAAAAAAGTCGAAAGAAAGTGCGTCATTGATATTTGAAATCTCCAATTAACAATGATGTTGAGCTCCAAGAAAGCGGACCGTATCAACAATACTTTTGGCCAAAGAGTTTAGAATGGACTCTTTAAGATTAGTCCTAATAGTCCTAAGCCTAACCCTTTTCTCAAGTTCAAGATTTTGCCCAATTTCCCCTTTCACTTGACTAATAATTGGAACTCGGGCAAAATTTGTTTAAGTATAAAATTAAAGGTTTCATGTTTAGTTTTCAGAAGGGTTTCTTGTCGGTTTTTTTTCGACTACATCTTAACTGTAATATTAACTTGTTAATTCGCCGGAAAACTGAGGGTAGTTAAACGCTTTTTTTTTGGATCTTATCATAATATATAGGCTATATAATATAGCAGTAACAAGGGTCCCCAATTTCTGTTTTAAAGAATATTTGAAGATTGCTCACGAGATTCAGTTCTACAGTGTTGTTTACTTTCGAATATTTACAAAAAGTCAAAAATGTATGTTGGGCATAACTGCTCTTGGTTTGAAAATATACGAAGAGGAAGCAGATGGCGAGCTGGCAAATTCGACATATATCCCCTGGTCGGACATTCGTAATATATCGCATAGACTGGGTTGAAATTAGCATTTGTATGAACTTCATTCTATAAACGATCAATTTTAATGACTAAAACAAACGAAAAATGAAAACCATTAAGATTGGTGAAAAACATTTTTTAACTCTGGTATGTTTTTTGTCAAACAGTCAGGGTTTTATGTGTTTTTTTTTTAGAAATATGAACAAACTTTTTTTAATTGTGTTAAAGTTACTGGGTTTTTGTCGATTTCCAACGTTGAAGTAGCATCAACAAAAGATGGATTATGCGGCATAGAACTAACCCTTTTTGTTAGAAAACCACAAAATATTTCTACCCAATAATATAGTAATCGATCTTTTCAAATCGTATTAATGGATCGCTTGGCCCCTAATATTGTTTTTAAAGTCAAGGATGTCGACGATAATAAACGAATTTTGGCACTTTCATTGGTAAGATAAGTCACAAATAGAGTCTAGTGGTTATGATCAATGATAAAATCATTGATCGCCTGGAGACATTTGAATTCAGGTTTACAAAATTTAAGATCTCATTTTCGGTTGCTTTTTAGGGAAACCACGAATTATTTATGCGACGCAGACAACCCGATTCAATCGAAATGCAACAAATGCGGCTCCAAGCAAAAGAGGCTCAAGAAAGACGTGACAGTCAAAGGTTACGTTGAAAGTTGTTCGAAACACGTAAAAAGTATATTATTTTGACGGACACTCTTCTTATACGAAATACAGTCTATAGTCTAGTAAAATTGAGGCATTCCCCCTATTTATACACTATAGCCTATAGTGTATAAATAGGGGGAATGCCTCAATTTTACTAGACTATAGACTATAGGGGATATTGTTTTGAGAAATTTTGGGGAAAAAAGTCTATCAAAGGGACGAGCTTCTAGTGAACCATTATTTGAAGCTTACAGATGAGCCACAAAGCTTTGACAAGCAATTTTTAAGTTTAATTCTGGTGTTGATCAGAAAACAAAGACTATACGGTATAGTTCATACCGGTATACCACGGTATGTACCGTTATACTATTATAGAAAACACTTTGTTCACACTCTTTTTTGTGCCATTTTTTTTTTACAGATGGCGAGGTGGATCAATGACGAGAAAAAAGGGAAATGTGTGAACAAAAGGTTTCATTATATCTTAATATTAGTTACATTTTATGATCCAATCTACTGGTTACTGCAACTCTAATTTATATCAATATTAATGTTCGTGACATAGACGATTTTCCAAGTTTCACATTTTGATTTTTGATTGGCAACCCTTTTTTTCATGCGGTACATTATCTTAGGAAACAAAAACAAGTGGAGCAAAACAAGCAAGATGAACATCAAAAGACTTTATTGAGAATGGAAAGCGAAAATCGAGCACTTACCGAAAAACTCAAAGCTGCCGAAGAAACGCAAAAAATGTTAATTGAGCAACATCACGCCGACATCTCCAAGGTCAATTATTTCGAGAAACAGGCAAGTGGCACAATTTGTGATCTTACAAAGAAAATGATTTCAACTCCAAGGGGTCACATTGTGACGATCGAAGAAAGCGACTTATTTGCCTCATATCTCATGAAAACCGGCTCAAATCAAAAGTCGCTGATGCACGGGTCATACCAAATTCTATGGAGAACATTTCGAACAAAAATCGGAAACTTTTTTGTTCTCATTTTTTATAAATCGTCCTAAGATGACTTTGGAGACATTTGGCTAATTTTTTTATAGGTCTAGTGGAATTCAACATGTTTGAATATCCCATAAAATACTATTTGCGAAAAAATTTTTACTTCAAAAACAGTCCTAACGGGGGTTGGTGACGACCGTCACAATGTGACGCCTACGGGTTTTGAGAACACCTGCGACCCTTGAAAGTTAAAGAACAGTTCCATGAGTGATAAGAAAGAAAATTGTAACATTTGTCCAAAACATTTCTCTTGAAATATTCTAAAAAACAGACGAAAAACTCTCAAAATGCAGACTTAATTCGTTTTGCATAGATACAACTGGCCGAAGAAGAAAACGATGAAATCAAAGAAAAACTTCTATATGAAGAATATAATCAAAACGATTCGGATAGTTCCGCGTTGACTCAGGTATTAAACGTGAAAACCCTATTATATTATTTTTAATCGACAATATAACATAAGGCCCTTATAATAAGGGTATTAAGTAAGCAAAATGTTCAGAACAATATACTCGATAGCCAAGATGATGTCGCCTGTGTTAAGATTTGGTCACTAGACAGTACCGAGATATCGACAATGGTGAGTTAAAAATAATTACATCCCCTGCGTAGGTGTGCGCCCACGCAATGCGTTATTATCAGCCCTTTTACATAAATCGTGAGACATATCAACAATAATCGGAAGTGAATATTCAAAAATAATGTGTCCAACCTCAACTGATACGTTTTGTAAGCCTAAAATAGCGACAAAATCGTAGTAGTTGAGGTTGGATACCCCGTAGTTTATTTTTCCATAAGTCGGATAAGTTCTCCGCCAAAAATCTGATTTCAAATGTTATTTATGAACAATGTCATTAAAAAAACATTTTTTTTTGTGAAAATTATGCTTGAAATGCTTTTTCTTTGCCCACGCAGTTTTGATTTATACATTTAATTATACATGTGCTAGGAACTGGAATGTAATATGCCATCATCAATTGAATACGAATCGAAGCTCTCTATGGCCGTTGACGATTTTCGAAGATTTCCAACGGTTGGTTTTCGATTTCCATTGCATGGGGACGTCCTCAAAGAAACTGATTTGAATCAGGACCATTCCACGGGTGATTCTACATTCTCTACCGGTATATTTGCATTGAGAAAAACTTTTTTGATAACGAAGGGGTATTTTTGATATTATTAACTTTTTCGAAAAAAAAACTCCATGAACTTCGTATATATGAATATTTAGTATATGAAGCTGATGAACAAATTTAAAGTTTAGAAAAAAACTTTAAAAGTACGTGGAACTCTAAAAAAAACTCTAAAAAACTCTAAAAAAAAAACTCTAAAAGAACCTGGAACTCCACAGTAGAAGGTATACTGAAAAATGCATTTTGAAAATCGACGAGCAAAAAAAAAATTTCTCACGCGCTCTGGTCTAGAGCCTCTGGAAAATAAGAAATATCTTAGGATAGTTGAGCCCCTGAAAGGTTGTTACAAGTTTTGGCTATTCTATTGTTTTTTTTCTACATTTTTGTAAACAGTTAACGCTTAGAGGGAATGTGTGAAATGGTATCCCGTAGCGAAAGATGTGTGAAAGATGTACTACACAATGTGTTGGTATTACTCTGAGAGTTAAAGTGCCACAAAGTGGATCTGCGTTTTCAGAGAATATTAAAAAATAACAACGGTTGTCTCTAGGTGATGATGAAGAATCTCCACGATTTTCCCGTTATTACAATCAGATCAAAATGTTTCCGGACGATCATCACGATATAATCAGCCCTGAACCGCCTACCGGCATAAACACTAGGTACATTAAGTTAATATACATATAATTTTGATATATAAATATAACGGTAAAAAGAATTTGCCAAATTCTTGATTCCAAATCCTTGATTCCATAACGGCCGTTTTCGGTTCTCGCAAAAAGTGGCCATTATGAGGTAAACGACCGTTATGGAATTATCAACCCCGAAAATACGGTCATAAAAACGCCGTTATGGGATAAGCACTTTTTTTTGAGGAATAAAAGAGGCCGTTATGGAAGCACCCCTTATGGAATCCAGGAATGTATATTCTAGGAATAATATTACGGTCATTTCTTTAAAAAAATCTTTTAATGATTTTGAAAATGGTTGTTGTCTTATACTAACAGTACAATAAGGTTAGATGCATTCCAAAAGATGCACAAATAAAATAAGTTACAGTCGCTGCTCCCAAATCGTTACGCCCCAAATCGTTACGAAATGACGTCGTTACGATTTTTCTTTCGAGGTCTGGTGACCCCAAATCGTTACGATTCTAATTTGATATGTTATTATGTACTTTGTTAATACGTTTTTAGGTCATTGAACTTCGAAAAATTGTAACGTTTTCAAATCATGACGTCACTTGTAACTCTTTGCGGTGTAACACTTGTGTATCAAGGACTCTGATTAAAAAAAACACTAAAAACACCAATTTGAAGGGTTAAAAAGCTAATGACCCCAAATCGTTACGAAATGACGTCATGCCCCCAAATCGTTACGATTTTTTGAACCACAAGTCGTAACGATTTGGGAGCAGATTAAAAATCTTTTAATGATTTTGAAAATGGTTCTTGTCTTATAGTAACAGTACAATAAGGTTAGATGCATACGCAGGGCTCGGCACACTTTATTTTTTTTTT
>SCLG01000301.1:85353-102976 GCA_004367875.1 Oikopleura albicans | reverse complement strand
ATTTGTTTCTTCCACATGGTGCCCGATAGATGCAGGTTCCCGACAACCGGTAAAAATGGCTGGATAAACCCATTCGCGGATATAAACTAACATCTCAAGTGGCCTGATAAACCCTGAGTGCGTGGGCGGGATAGGTGAAAAACTTTTGGGGGAAAAAGGGGCCGCATAACCTCTCAAGCAGTGTATATGGTTGAATCAATTTTACAGCAGGTATATTTTACTGTTAGAGTTAGTTTAACAAACTTGACATAATAATTTGTTGATTAAATTTCTCTGAGAAAATATGACTACAAATCTATGAGATACACTGAATGGTAGGGATACTTGAAATTATCAGAAGGTTGATTCGAGAAACCTCGAGACATCTATCAATCATACTGATGAAATTATATGGTCATAGAAAACTGGTCAATACAAAATTGAGTGTCAAATGGTGCAAATACTATTCCTTTATTTTATCTTTGGCGTTTTTTTGTCGATTTATTTCGTGTTTTGTGGCGATGCCAATTTAATTCCCGGCTATGAAAACCCATAGTTGTGTTTCAAATAATCATGATTACTTTAGATCATTATTGCCTAGTAAAAACTATAAAAGTCTATAAATTAGTTTATGTTTGAACGTTTTTCATAGTTTATTTAAAATTAATTGATGTCGAAACTTTTAGGATAATGTCAGATAGAGCAAATAAATATAACTAGGTCGAATTCCGTTATAAGGTCATGTTCGAATCAATGTATCAATAACCCACTACCAAAATAAATAAACTCTGACCTCTGTCGAAGTACACTGCTAAACAAGCACTAATATTTATGTTTTAATTCTAACATCATGCGATATCTCAATTCTTCACAAAAACGCTTGACATATATTTTTCGAAGAACGTCTAAATAAGCGAAAATGATTAGAGTTGCAGATATTTGGGAAGTTTTGGAAGACCCTGTACCGCACCCTGGACACAGTACTGTATTGGTGAGTCCTATTGTTTGTAACGTTTAAACCCTTATACATCATATTTCGTCCATAGACTGTTCATAAGGTCGTGAATGTGTCCTAAATAAGGTCGTCTGAGTTTTATAGAGTTTTATGGACCAATTTATTTCCTCAAAAATTTATTCTTGTTGAGGTTCAGATAAGGGTCTTTGGTTTTTTTCAGATGGCTGTAAGGTCTCTGTTTTTCTTAAGATTATAACATGTATATTGTCTTATGGTCTATCCGATGTTTATAATTCGCAAAGTAATTGAAATATAAAATGATAGAATAAACTTCAACTTTCTAATAAAACCGATAATTACCTAGACCAAATTGGCACATAACCCATTGTGCCACCCTACAAATATGTTTTCTCTTACCAAGATTCCATTAAATAAAAAAAAGAAACTATCTATTATTGGACGGCCCTCCTCATTAATAAATTTGAATTAATTTTTATTATAAATCATTTATTAGGAATTCAGAGTCATTAGGAATATTCTTTTGTAGCGTACGGACAGTTTGTAGATTAACTGTCAAGGTCATCGATCGCTTCCTCTCAAAATCCATTTCGGTGAATCTCGTTTTTTTAATGTCGAGTTTCAATAGGGGGAATTCTATTCCATCAAAAAATCATCAAGGCGGTGCTCGAGTCAAAACCTTGGCCTTCATTTTCCAAAAATATTAAAAGCTAACTTTTCGAGACGAACATTTTGGCCATAACAGTTTTTTTTTCGATTTTGTTTGGGCCCACTGATTTTGTTCGTTCCCTAACCAGTTGTTGTTTGGCTTTTATAAGTAAAACATTCAGAAGGGCCGTTGACAAATACAGTCTTTGATCCCAAATCGTTACGAAATGACGTCATCATCCCAAATCGTAACGATTTGGGACCAGAAACTGTACTTGTGGTTAAATGTCCACCCACAACATCCAGCAAAATATCAAACGTTACATATGGTTACATATGATATGGATAATTTTTTTTTGGCAAAAAAATATGAATTCGCCCTTACTTTCAAACTCATTTATCCCAGTTAGATAAATTATTCCATTGTATGCAATGAACTGTCAAGGTGCGGCCATCAGACGGAATAAATTAATGATTTTTTCTTTCTCTCATACAGTTCAATTATTAATTCACCTCTCTAAGGAGCATTTTCCACCGTGTTGTTAAAGTTTATTATTGAAAATAAAAAGGACGTGATGGTCTTTGGTGGCTCAGGAAGAAAGGGGACTCAAATTTCGAAAATGAAGGCCAATTCTTACATTACACTGGGCACCGCAGTGTTATAACGTTTTATTATGTATGGTTGGCTCAATACAGTTACAAGGTGGGGGATTTTTTTACCGTGATACGGTCTGATGGTAATTTTTGCATTGTGTTAACGTAGTATTAAGGTACATATTGCAGTATGCTCTTATGGTCCTTTTTTGAAACTAAGGTCTAATTGTATTTCATAAAGTCTTAGGTATAAGGTCTTATAAGATAGTACATGTGTACTATAGTATTATATTAACTATAGTATTATATTTACAATTTGTCATGTCTTTTTGAGATTTGTAATATTAAATGATCCTTCATGAGTTCAAAACGGTCTTAAGTTTTTTAGACGGTTTAAACGTCTTTATTATTTTGTTGCGTTATCTAAACGTTCCTAACGGGAACATACTAAGTTAGTATTACTAACGTAACGGAATTACAGAAAAAACATGATGCCCTTATAACTTCCCGAAAAAAAACTTTTTTGGAAAACAACAAGAATGTTCAAAAAGACATGCGGGCCGCATGATGCGGCCTGCCACATGATGCGGCCTGCCACAAGGCTTTATATCAAAAATCTCAAAAAAACATGAATTCAACAAATATATCCTATACATAATATACATGAATATGAATTTCCCGAACGAATTACCCAGTTTAAATATTATTGCTGGCTCAAATTGGCCTCTTCTAGGAACGCGCAGCCGATTTTTTTGAAACTCACACGGTAACAATACAATGTAAATTATTATAATTTGTGGCGGTAATTAGGTGGTCTTGGTGAGTTTTACGGCGGTCAATTTGTACTCGTGACCCTTTTAAAATTATTTTGGCTCAAATCAATCAGGTAATGTGATAATTAACGATCTCGTTAATCGCATTATAAGCAAAATCATATCTAGTTTATTTTAAGATTAATACAATATCATATTGTCAATATGTCTGATTTATAGCGATCAGTCTTGACAGTATGTCATAACCATAGAACATCACAGACCTTATAGCCGATTATTTTACAACATTTTAAGATGGATGATTATAAACTTAATTTGCAAATATGAACAAAAACAGTTTTATTTGTCTAAATTATTTGACGTTTGTGGGTCAAACTGTGACATAAACATCAAGGCATACCAATTTCTACATTTATTTATTTTAAAACATTCATAAATAATTGTCCTTGCAAATTACGATATAATTTCAGACCAGAAATGCAAATTATACGGGTAATTCGCGGAATTTTTTTAAAGATTTCAAAATTATACTCGCAAATTGCACATTATGTGAACTGCACATTGTGCAGGCGAGGCAATTATTTACGTAGTAAAATAAATAAATTTTTGCGACTAAATGTCAAAGTCAAAACAATACAAATACCATTTATAATTTCATATTCTAGAATATTTTAAGAAACTTAGAATTCGTAAAATAAAATAATATCATACATTAGTAATATGCGTTATTAATTAATTATAGAACAGGCACCTAACGCATCTCTTATAATTATACTAATGAATGATAAACCAGATCATTTGGATTGTTTTGACATTTAGTCGCAAAAAAACTTCCGATGAGAATGCCGAAATGGCGAAATATCGGGAATAAACGATTCAAATATATTATCTGAATAATGAACACATCGTTTTATTCAAAATGTAGATTCTCCGATATGAGTCAATGCGGTTAAGGAATGTCATCACGTAATCATTTTTTTTGTTGTATATTTTTTCTCGGTGACATCATCGCTGTCTTTCGTGGACGCGCGCTCAACAGGCGGTTGACCCGAAAAAAAAATGGAAAAAAAAAGAAAAAAAGAGAATAGCGTCCGCCCAAACCACTTGGGACACATCGACGATCAATAAATATCTTTTATCTCGGACATTTTATTTTTTGTGCTATTTTTTTTTCTACCATAATAAGCATTTTTTCTGGTGAACAAGAAGTCAATTTTTTTTATGAACTGTTGAAAAATGGATGAAAGAGAAATTGTTTTCCAGTGGCCCGACGTACAAAAAACCGAAGAAATCTTTGAGGACACAGCGGTAAGATGGGGCCCATTTTTTTAATATAGCATGAAAAATGTTTAAAAATTAATTGAGTTATTCGTCTGAATATATTTAAAATTTGTGTCAAATTGTTTGTGGCTAAATATGGGATGAAGAGTTAACTGGGGAAATGAAGGTCGAACCAAGTCAGCCGTGACAGAGCGGCCAAAGAGAAAACAAAAATTGCTTTGGAATCAGTTATGAGAAGTCAATATTTTTAAGCATTAACCATCAATTTTCTATCAGTCACGGAAATATTAACACATTGACGGGTTAACGAGGTTTCTTATCATTGTCCATAAGAATATTTGAAAACCTAGTTTAACCTGTGAGACTCTCACAGTGAGAGAGCAAATTATATTTCTTATTTTGCTAATGATTTCTAATATGCTTTAGCATATTGAAAACGTGATTTTTTTTCGAATGTGCGTTCTTATTAGCTCTTTGATAGTTATTCGAATAACAACCTGCGCCGTTATGTTACCACCCATTATGCTACCAAAAAATCCGTTATGTTACCAGGAAACCCTAAATTCAACTATGTTATCAACCCCCCTAGGGTTGGTAAAACACCGGTTGATTCCATACTGTTACCAGAAAAAATATTTTCAACTCTTGCGGTTACGCCCTAATCCATTATGTTACAAGTTTTCACGATTTAGTGGCGGCAACAAAACGGCGCCGGGGTATATTAAAATAAATAATTTTCCATTTTGAGACTATTTTCTATCTATGGGTTTATTTGTCGATAATTTCTACAAATAAAATTTCTATTCGGAATTTTTATTGATTACTCTTCTATGATTTTTTTAATTTTTTCAGAATTTTGACGCTTTTCACGTTTTTTTTTTGCGTTAAACTGTCCGTGTCTCTAATTGTGTTTTTGTCTTTATTGATCTAGTTTGAAATAACAAAATGCGAGCATATGTTCGGCGCAAAAGGCAACAGTTTTTATTGGTATTTTTTCTCATTAAAAATCATTGTATAATACGCACGTGTCAACAAACTTTGGAAAATCGAAACAAAAATCACGTATGAATAAAAATAGTCGTCCTTTTTTTATTTATTTTAGAAAGCGACGATCGAGCCTAGTCTTGTTTTTGTCCTAAAAGGTGTGCTCGGTTTCAGAGAGCGAAATAAAGATTTTATATTTCTGGTATTCTATGATAAATCCGCTGTTGTAATAACACTAGTAATTCACCGTTAATCTGTGAAAACATATTATAGAGACAAAATTTAGAGACAAAATTCAGAGACAAAATTTAGAGACAAAATTTAGAGACGAAATTCAGAGACAAAATTCAGATATCTGAATCTGCAGATACAGAAAATATTGGCTATTCAACAAATTTTCCGAGATATAGAATATTTGGACGTTCTTTAAACTCAATAAATTCTGAGATTTGTAATAACTTATTAATAATTTTTCAATAATTGCTTAAAAGCTAAATAAGGTCCATAGAGTTTAAAAGCTGTCTCAAATTAGCGAAATAAAAAAGAGGCGGCCTGTGGCCAATGGCGACAAAGGGTCAGAAAAAAAGTTGATGTATCGCTTAACGGGTGCGCTGATTGGCCGGATCGATTCTTTTTTTTGTAAATTGGTTTTGATTGTTCATCACTTTTTTGAGACCGCTTTTAAACTTAATCGACCTTATAAGAACCTACAGAATCATTTGAACATCGACAAATGACCATCACTTATTTATCGGGGCATTCAGTATTACGAGAACATGGAAATTTTTATGCTAAAACCCAGGAAAACGCCCTTGAAAGCCAAGAACAAACAACTAACTTTAATGGGAAAATTCTTTGAAAATCACACTTATTTTTCCCTGGCCTCTGATGCCCTTCCTTGTTTTTGCAAGAAAAAACAAACAAGCGAATGTGTGAATATCGTTTGACCTCATCTTTGATATTCCTTTGTTAATGGTTTTATTTACTATTTTGTCCGCGTTATGCATTTTTGAAAGACATTTTCTTTAAAAGTGTCATAAAGTATTCGAAAATGGCTATACCGCCCAATAATAAAAGCGGAATTCAATATTTGACAGATCCAAATACAAATGATTTCTCAGAATTTAAAATCAATAAAAGTTTTAAAAATTGAATATAACACTTGGGGTACGGTTTCTGAGAACAGACGTTGAGTACTTTTAACCGATATTTACCGGACAATTAATTTTAACTCATAAGGGTCCGTTCGTTAATATTTTTTACAAAATTTGAAGCGTTTTTTAAACACAGGGCCATTTTATTTGGTCAAAATTTGACCAACGAAATAACTAGGACTTTTCTTTAGGTATCAATGATACCGTATCATGATTAGGATGACGTGAATTTTTCCAAATAACTCTTACTGAAGCACAGTGTACAGGTTTAGTCTCATGAAAATCGGCTGAGCATTTCTAGAATAGAGCAATTCTCTTCTTTTTTCTTGCAATGGGGTGCTCCTATTGGCTAATATCATTTTAAAACATGCCGACACGGAATACTAGAAACGCTCAGCCGATTTTCATGAGACTAAACCGGTAGCAGTGCTCGGCAAAGTCGGCCTAGATTTTGGCGTAGCTTAGCCAATTCATAAGCCATTCTGAAAATACTTCGTCTTGGCTTAGCTTGGCTCATCTAAGCCAAAAAAAGTTACGACTTAGCTCAGCTTAGCTCACATAAGCTAAGGTCATTTGGGAGTTTGGAGGGCTTTAGATGCTTTGTATCTGTCACGGGAGTAAGCAGTAGGCGGTCTATAACTGATTTTCATGCCACTAACTACCAATGGATTAAAACTAGCATGGTTGAACACTTTTTTACGAGTCATCCAGATTCTCAATGACCGTCATGGAATGTACTTTATTAGTTTTTCAAATAAATATCTGTCGACATATGTTGACATGATCAAAATATGGCGTATTTGAGAAACAAATTTTGATGTTTATTGACGTTCGTATAAAAATAGGTTAATTCAAAAAATCAATTAAAGTAAAAACTAACAACGTTTTTCTCTGTGTATTAATGAAGAACCTAAACAAATTATTTATTTGACCATAATTTTTGGTCCATAAACGACCGCATTTCAAAACGACCAAACCCTTCTCTTTCTAGATTTTTAATTTTCTTTCGATGGAAAAACTCGATAATGACAAAATGGTTTGAAAAGTAGAAATAAGCATCAGAATTTTAATGAATTTTTATTCAAGGGAAACAATTATGTGGCGGATTTGGAATTTGCGGCGCGAATTGGAAAGATTTTATTGGATCAGAATCAAGACTTAGAGTTACATTGTAATTCACTTCAGACGAGAATAGTCGAACAAGAATCACAAATTCAGGTATGTTTTATTTCACAAGAATTTGAAATACAGGGGGTCACCATATAAGGGTCGGTTTCGTGTTTTGAAAAACCGAACCTGAAATTGCGACCCGACCCTTATTTGGCGAAGCCAGGATATGCACATTTTATTGCTGATACAGTATCAGTGATACTGTATGAAAATATGTTTTTTTTTCGTTTTATTTTTTATTGTATTACTTTTAAGACTTAATTAATTATTTCGATAAGCGGACAAGAAAGTTGTTAAAAATATCTGTAAGAATCAATGATAAAATCAGCGGCCCTTATTTGGCGCGACCTACCCTTATTTGGCGAAACAATATTGGGAAACTCAACTTGAAATATAGAATATGAAATATGAATATATTTTCAACGATTTGGGAGAAAAAAATCAAAGTTTATTTCCAATTTTTTCATAATTTTTTTTTTCTGCAAATTGATTATGGAAGAGTGAAACCTATTTTTGCTTAATAAAAAATGGACAAAAAAATATTTTTTAACAGAAACTTTTCGTGCAAAAATGGAGACTTCACCTCCTGGGAGTTAAAATTGGAATTTCCTCCAGTGAGATTTTTGTTTTTCACTTGAACAAAGTTTGATCATCAAACTGTGTCACCTAGCACATTCATTTCTTTTTTATTTGAAGAAATTTTTTCCTGAAAAAGGTTGTGGGTAGCCCAGTCACTGTGGGCCCCAGTGTGTACACAGTACAAATTTTGAAAAAAAATAAGCTCAATTTTAACTCACTAGTTCAATCTTTGTTTTATTACTCACGCTTACAATCTTTGGTGATTACTTTTCTAACTAAATTCATTATTAATTGGGGGCCATCCAAATAGTGTGATTTATTGGGACTTTTCGATAATTTGGATTCATAAAAGACTCACTTATCATGACGCTTAAGTCTATAAGTAAACTGCGTCCCCTACGCTATTAGTTTGCACGTTTTGAGGCAATAAATTTCTACCTACGATCGATTTCGCCCTGCACCTTTATGTTTGACCCGTTATGTCATTATGCGCACTTGAATTTTAACAAAAAAACAAAATCGTCAAAGTTAGTTTCATTATATAAATTTTCCATAAGTTTTCGATAATATTTGGATAGTTTCCAGACATTTATATTATAACGTCGATTAACGTTCAAAGTGGTCTCGAAAAAAAGTGGTGAATAATCGAAACCAATTGACAGAAAAAAAAATCGATCCGGCCAACCAGCGCGAACGTAAAGCGATACATGAATAGATTACTCATCACTTTTTTTGTTGAGCCTTTGTCGCCATTGGCCACAAGCTGCCTCTTTTTTATTTCGCTAATTCGAGACCACTTTTAACGTAACGTACCTTATTATTCGCTCATAAGTCGTATAAAAGTCAAAATAGATGAGATGTCTGAAATGTTGGTTTGTCAAATTCTGAAAGATTTATTTCAAATTATTTGACTAAAGTCTAGTATAGACTCGCCACTCATTCACTGTCATAAATCAGTTTTAAGCTTATTGGTTTTGATATAAAAATATATCTTTCAGTTAAGGAATTTAATACCAGGCTTTCGGATCATATGTTTAATAGTGTAGTGCTCGTTTCCTTTGATATACAGAGTTTAGTAAATCAAATTGTGTTCTGTTATGTTTACAATTTGTTGATATTGAATAGTGTTTTAAGGAAACAGAGGCTCTTTTTTAGTTTTTAATAATTTGCTTGAATACGCTCAACTTTTAATCACAGGCACTCAGCCGGCGATTGAAATTGGGCTGCCTAGGGTAGCCGAACGGGTCTAAAATAATATCATTTTAAGCATTTGGAGAAGCAGCTAAATATCCTACGAGATTTAGAAGAGCAGCGCTGCAAAGTATATGATCAGTTGCAGCATTCATGCGCCGACTTCGAAAAAGAAAATTTACTTTTGGCGGAGCGACACAAAACGGCAACCGCTCAAATTGATCGACTGACCGAACTAAGCGATGAGCAAGAAAGGCAACTCACCCGTTTAACCCAAGAAGTTGATATGCTAAAAAGCCCATCTTGTTTCGCGTCGCCGAGATCGTTTGTCGCGTCGCCAGTTCGCCAAAATCGACCGCGAAAAAGAAGATCGAGCGCACCGGAACCGATACCAAGTATGTAGAAATTTTTATTTTTTAAATTGTTCTTCAACAGTCCCTAATCGAGCTCAGTCAGACACAAATAGAATATATTCCAGCAACAAACGTTAAAAAAGTAAAATTGTGCTACAATATGTCATCATGTATTCCGACGCGCTGTTCTCTTGCAACTATCACAGGAAAAAAATCCGCAAGATAACGAAGCGAATGGGGATATCTGCAAGATAACAGCGCAGTGCTAACACATGAAAATAGGAATTCCTGGAAAGTTGGCCGTAAAAAATTCTGCAAAAATAACGGAGCCAACGGGAAAATATTTCAGTACTTTCGCAGTCACACATTTTGTCGCGAATTATTGTTCAAAATGTGCGCGAAATGCTGTTTGTAACAAAGTTTCGCAACCTTTTTTCCACCTAAAAACTGTGGTCGCGAAACCCCACCCAAAACACCATATTTTGAACAACAATTCGCGACCACGCATTTGTTCGCGAAATTTCTCATAAAGGTGAAACCGAAAATTCATCAAATCCAAAAAAAAAACTTAAAATAACGTAATTTTGTTACACAAGTGGCGTTAACAACTTCTTAGGTGGTATATTTATTTTAGATTTTTACTTGATATGTTCTCTCCCTAATTGGTCCGTTATTTAGAGAATCTCGAGGAGGAGTATATACCGTTGTCGGAAATGACCCAACGTCTGGGCACGCTCATACGGGATGTCGCCTACGAACGAAAACGAAGTACACGATTAGAGCGTGATCTCGAACTCATCGTTGTCAATTATGAAAGCGTCCGCGAAGAGGCCGGTACATATAAAGATCAGCTAGGGTTCACACGCTGAAATAGGGTCTCGTCACCCTCAAAGTATGACCTAAGTTTGTTGGTGAAATACGCTTATACAGCCCTCGTTTTAGTAAGAGCAGCCGCCCTTTTAACCCATGAACACATGACGTAAGATGGTCTAGTCTGTCAAGAACATTTGTTTTGATGTTTACTCTGATTAAATATACAGAACAACATATGATAACCACATATGTACCCGACAAAAAGTAATTAATACCGGTAGAAACCCGGTTAATATAAATTTAACCTCTTAGTTTATGACCAAGTCACAATTAAGGTTCAAATAAATAGAGCCGGAAATATTTGTCCTCCAACTATTTTTTTGTTAAGTTTCGTCTTAATTTGACATGGTTGCAAAATTGCCAAACTCAGATTGGTTTAAATCGTGGTTTTAGCCTGGTTTGTGGTTATGTCAAAATGTGTATGTGGCGCGGTTTCGTAGTGAATCAAAATTACATTACGGAGTGACCTCCACAACCAAAAAAAAAAAAATCAAAATTACATTTTTTTTTTCAAAAACCAAAACCTCCGTTATTTCTGTTTTTAATTCATAAAGATTTATTGGTTGAGTATTATGTCAAATTTTTGTTACAAATTGAGTGTTAGCTGAAACATAATTTTTGCACACCTGTAACTACAGACAATTTTTTGAGTAAAAAAGGGTCAAAATTAGACAAGACACTCTTATCTACTTTATTTTCTCACATGCCTTAGCTTGTTAACCCCTGAACAGCAGACGGAGTTAGAGCGCATCTCCCGCATCCAATCGGAACGAATCACCCAACTCGAAGACGAGAGTACCGTCGATTTTGTGCGTCATATAGACAAGGCAAACGCTAGCAAAAAGGACCTGGTTAAAGATATGGATGACAAATATCGCGATCTACAAGATAAATATGATAATCTAGGTAAAAAGCTTGATCAAACATTTATGTAAGGGTTGCTGCGAGTTTATACGGTAAATTAAAACACAAACTGGAGCGAACAAATGATCAGAACCAGAAAATGGGCCTTAATTAAAATCGTTAAAATTGCGACTAAAATATGCGGATAACACATCTTTATAGGAAAACATGATAATCTATGTTACATAGAGTATGTATAATGCGGTATCAAATATTTACGCTGATCTCAATTCGACAGAATTTGTTGTTGTCTTAACTATCCACCAAAAACCTCTTTGTCGAAATTAAAGTGAATTGCCAAATGTGCAATTTGCGTTATACCGTGGGATCATTCCAAGAATTACTCTCGAAATTTGCTTGATCGGCTTAACTCGGGAGAACCTGTTGGTCGGCGATTTACAAAAAAATACGATGAAATTGCTGCTTCTTTTTTATCTGCATAAAACGGTAGTCGAAAATTCTTATAGCAATGCTAGCAATTATTTTATTTCGGTAATTTTTGATAAAATACAATACAGTATAGCCCATACTGTATGGGTCAAAATAACGTAGTTCTCGCTTTCTCGAATTTTGTATTCTAATAGCCTATGGGTAGGGGTGCCCAAACTGCATCTAGTCCTAAAATTTCATTGCTTTAGCTGGTTGGGTTTTTGAGATAGCAAATTAGGGGCACCCCTACCTATGAGCCATAGGCTATGGCCCATATCTCATAGGCTATAGGTCATACAGCCTAATGAAAAAGCGAGAAGCGCCTTATTATACTAGATATTTTCTGGCGGGATAAAAGAAAATAACAACGCCTACTTTCCCTCCTTAATAAGCGGTAATATAATTCTAACATTAACACATTTGTGATAATCAGGTCAAAAAAAAACTATCATGATGTTAACCATGTTTTGACGTACTAAACTTATAAGCATATTTTATTTTACATATTTTGAAGTGTCCTTCGATTCGAACAGACATGAAAAAAATTCTTGTTAAAACAACATTATTTGACATATTCAGCCAACAGTCGATAATTGCGCTACCAAGTTGAGCATATGCATTTATCTGTCAAAAAGTTCATGTTTTATTAATAGCTTTTCCTGAAATCGATGCCCCGTGTGACGCCTGGGCTTTTGTGGTAGAATTATAAAACGTGTGTGTGAAAATATTATTTGCAATTTTTGTTAATTGTTCAAGAAATATTAAGGCCCAATTTTTGT
Source organism: Oikopleura albicans (assembly GCA_004367875.1). NCBI lineage: Eukaryota > Metazoa > Chordata > Appendicularia > Copelata > Oikopleuridae > Oikopleura > Oikopleura albicans. The sequence continues at coordinate 90,313 of SCLG01000301.1, read as the reverse complement.
TTTTTCTCTAACTTAAGTTGGTCCTCAAATTATCATTAGGGGCCATAAGGGTACATGGGGTCTGGTTATAAGGCCACAAGGTCTTACCGTTTTAGGTGAAGTCATCTTTTTTGCACTAAAGTCAAGTCTTTTTTGGAGTGCATCAAGGTCAAGTTTTTTTGGTCTTGACCTTATAACGAGACCCCCTGTAGTACAGGGCCTGTACTCCTAATGTTAATTCTTCTCTTGCGCCAACACCTGGCATGTAATTTTTTTGTCGAATTCATTCGCCAAACATTCCGCAATTCGACCCTAATAATGAATTGTCAATTTAGTGCGTCGAATCGAGCGGCGATATGAGCGGCAGCAGGAAAAGCCGCAAACGCCCGAATACAACAAAATATTTCGTCAAATGTTTTCAATGCTATCGGAGTCAATCGACCAACATCGCCCGTCCCGCTGCCCTCAACATTTAACCACTCAACTCTCGACGGGCCACTCGATTCCCTCCATTTCGCCAGAATCATCAATGACGGGGCTGAATAAACTTGGCAGTTCCCAGCCAACAACCCCCACAACGGGTAACATACCCAAACAATTACCGCATTGTAATCGTCTGTTTTCGTCTGCGAGTGTCGGTTAGTTTCCTCCCATTAAACGTATTATAGTACATACAGACTGTATGATACAGTACACAACCAAACCAACTAACTACAGATAAATAACTGCCAATTCGTAAACTAGCTCACATCAGCACTAGATAGAAAATCATCGGTGTACGNCAAGTCTTTTTTGGAGTGCATCAAGGTCAAGTTTTTTTGGTCTTGACCTTATAACGAGACCCCCTGTAGTACAGGGCCTGTACTCCTAATGTTAATTCTTCTCTTGCGCCAACACCTGGCATGTAATTTTTTTGTCGAATTCATTCGCCAAACATTCCGCAATTCGACCCTAATAATGAATTGTCAATTTAGTGCGTCGAATCGAGCGGCGATATGAGCGGCAGCAGGAAAAGCCGCAAACGCCCGAATACAACAAAATATTTCGTCAAATGTTTTCAATGCTATCGGAGTCAATCGACCAACATCGCCCGTCCCGCTGCCCTCAACATTTAACTCAACTCTCGACGGGCCACTCGATTCCCTCCATTTCGCCAGAATCATCAATGACGGGGCTGAATAAACTTGGCAGTTCCCAGCCAACAACCCCCACAACGGGTAACATACCCAAACAATTACCGCATTGTAATCGTCTGTTTTCGTCTGCGAGTGTCGGTTAGTTTCCTCCCATTAAACGTATTATAGTACATACAGTACACAACCAAACCAACTAACTACAGATAAATAACTGCCAATTCGTAAACTAGCTCACATCAGCACTAGATAGAAAATCATCGGTGTACGGGAGCTTCACTTAGGCTTCGGTTTTATTCTTGCAACGGGGCTTCACTTGAGCCTTATTTCTAGTGAAGCCTTCGGCCCAAGTGATGCGCGTTTGGATTTTGTTCATTTTAGTTTTGCAAAACAACTGTTTAATTTTGGGAAAAAATCGTTCTACGGAAAAATTTTTCGAAAAAAAAAACCGTTTTTCCCGGTAGTTTTTATCCCTCCTATGTACCGCGGGCCGTCATTTTATCCGTATTGTAAATTTGAAAGCTGAAAAGTTGGCTGGTTGGGTTGTGTAATAATCACTGGTTGTGGATTTCATTTTCCTAAAAAAACGTTTTGACAGCATGCTTTTTTGAAATTCACCAAAAAGTTCCATGCCAAATCTGAATTTTGTCTCTGAAATATCGAATTATTTCCCTCAAAAAAGCATGATTGTTAAAACATTAGACTCAGCGTCAATCTAAACTTTAAAAGTACATTTAAACTCCTAGAACTTGCGATTTCGGTTGCCGAATTCGTGCGTTCAGCTTTCCTTTTAATATTGATGATATTGTGGATTCTAATCGCTCCAAAAAAGAGTTGAAAAAGGTTTTTTTTGTATTTCGTTCGTACTCATTGTTTTTTGTTTATTTGGAATCAGAGTATTTTCAGTACTTGTGTTACATCTTTAGACGGGCCTATACACACGGGATTTGGAATATATACTAGTACAGATATATATTATTTAAAGATTGTCCTTTTTTAAGAAAATTGCAACATAACTGTTTCCGTGTGTAAGCGAAAAGTAAAATTTGGTCCTATTATAATATGCATTTTTTTTGTCGCCAAAACGGTCCCTTGATCTGGGCCAATAGAACCCATTTAATCGAAAGCAATTTTTGCCAAATTATAGAACTTAAAAATTAGTAAGAAAATGATGAAAAATAGAATTCTCAAAATGTAGTTAGCTCTAGAATTTTTTGAAGGTCATATTTTTCAAAGTTTCCGAAAATTCTAGAACTCACTGCATATACAGTCCCCAGTCCTTTATGGGCCGGCCCCTTATGGGCCATGTAACCCTTATGGGCCGCGATTTTTTCGATTTGATAAAGTAACCCTTATGGCCCATAAGTTATGGGCCACAATTTTAACAACCTGGAACAATAAGCCTTTTTGTTATCCCAAATTAACCCTATTAGGGGCGCGAATCCCATTACGGCCGTTTTTTCAGGAACCCCAAACGGTCGTCCATGAATGATTTTTTTCCAATTATCTCCAATTATACTGAAAACTCGTTTTAAAGCAAATAAATAAACAAAATTAATTTTAACTAAAGTTAATGTGTTTTTTTTTTCAAAAAATGGCAATGTAACCCTTATGGGCCAAGTAACCCTTATGGGCCGCCTTTTTGGAGCCCTCAGGGAGGCCCATAAGGGACTGGGGACTGTATTTTAAAAAGGGACTGTATTTTGAGAATTCTATGTTTCAACATTTTTTACTAGCTTTTTAAGGTCTATAATTTGGCAAAATTGGTTTTGGATTAAGGAGGGATTAAACTTAAAGTTTGTAAACAACACGACGGACCCCTCCTTAAATGGGTTTCATCGGCCAAAACTTATTAAAGGACCGTTTTGGCGAGAAAAAAATGCATAATAGGGACAAATGACGCGAAAACCGATATCGTACAGTACAGTAGATCAAAATGTTTCATATTTTTATTGTAAGAATTATTAATTTTAATTACTAATTTTTAAAGAACAATATTGGGGAAATATTGTCATTCACCTCATTTCAAATGATTGCATAATATTTGTCCGGTTTTACTTATATTTTTATATATATATTATTTAAGAACTATTAGAGTTTATGTCCTTTTTGTGGAACGACATATAAACGGGTACTCGTGTTAAGAAACCTACCTTACCTCGTAAAGGAGCAAAAAAGCGGCACTTAGGCACAAATTGGGTTTCCATGTCCCAATTGAATAATTTTTTACGATTTTCAATTTCGTAAATTTGTGGTATACAAACAGTACTGGGGTTAATTGAGGAGTAGAGGCCAATTTTAGAACATATTTGGTATCTACTCATTTAAGCCTCGTGAGCCTTGTATACTAAAAATCAGCGAAATCTGCTTTTTTCTTGTAAAAACACCCTTGTATAAAAAAATTGATAATTGTTTTTCTAATCCACGTACAGACCCTGGTCATAATAAAATACACGTTTGTGTAAATAAGTACGAAAATATAGGGGGAGACCGGGAAACAAGTTGAGAATTTCGTAATCCAGATAATCCGAAATCGTGAATTTCATAATTTAAAACTTGCGGTAAAAATATACATCACCATATACCGGCGCTATAGAGTATTCCAACGGAGTTTATGTGGTCACCGGTAAAAAAATTCCCAGTCGCTCCCTATCTATACTAATCTCCTTCTAAAATGGAAAACTTGGCTTATGACTTGAATTTTACTTTTTTATTGTCACGAAATGAACCCCTTCGTGCCATAAAAATAGGTTGTTGAATCATATTTATGTGATTGCAAATTTCACTCCTGGTGATAGGGCTTCTTTTCAAAACGGATTTAGTAGCCCTATAACGAGTCATTTCGTGTAATACAGTCCTTATTTTTTTAGGTCGCTTTTTCGAAAACCGAAAACGTCCGAAAAAGGAGTAAGGACTGTAAGAATTTATCAAAATTAAGTAATTCATGATTCATACGCTTTCTTTATTGTCGCAGTGAAATATGGGACATTCGGCGGTGTGGGCCATACTACCATGAAAGTTCAAAATTAATCAGCCTATTTTACCCGTTTTTTTTTATCCAAAGTTTATTTCATAGGAAAAGTCAGACTGCAGCAACGGCGCCTATTCGAGACATTAAATGATTAATGCAAAACTGCCAAAATAAAACGACTCAGCTGTACTACTTGTTTCTTCAAGATGATAAAAATACAAAAACGAAACATGCCGAAAAATCCCATGCTTTTTCTTGTCAAAAAAAAAAAATCCGTAAAATAATATTACTCGGAACTAAAAATCGCTCATTTATTATTTCTCTATTTCGAAAGGCAATTTAACCAATAAAAACATAATGTTGTCCGTTTGTCAACAAGAAACGAGTTTGTTTAGATTTATGCTCTGTTGTTTATATTTCTGAAATAATTATCATGGCTTCTTTTTGGATGAGACCATCACCACTATTCCTTTTATTCCTGATAAAATGTTATTGATTTTCCAAATCGTATTATTTTCGTTTTTACAGGTTTTTGTTATTAATAAATTGAATTCATAGAGAAAATCAACCAGTTGTTGTGTTAACCACTGGACCTACTGGTATAAGAGAACAAAAAATAAGCCTTGCGTGACCACAATAATGGCTCATTTGGAGGCCTTAAATCAAATTTATCACGTGACAGGGTGAGCTTGAGCAAAAACTGAATTAGCTTACTACAATCCACTTTTTAATTTTACGTCGAGTGGTCGAATTACTTTTTTTCGAAAATTTTTCGTACTTGTGGTTTATTTTTAAGGGTGCTAGGCCCGGTTTGTTTACAAATAAACATTTTTTTTATTTTGCCGTATAGTATACTTATAGTTCAGTCCAGGTAGTC
>SCLG01000301.1:13332-43762 GCA_004367875.1 Oikopleura albicans | reverse complement strand
AATCGCGGCGACAATCTTAAACCCCGATTTTGCAAATTGCAATGACATAGTCTGGACGTGTTTTTTGCGAAAATTCTCGCGAACTGATTTTATTTAGCGCAATTGTCAAATTCGAATCGAACTAAATTTGTTTGAGTTAGCGCACCCCCCTTGAGACCACCCTAAAAACAATATAGTGGTGAAAATTCATAGAACCGATCAATTTTAAGGGGCAAATCCTTAAAAAAGTTAAAAACCCCATAAAACCCATATTTTATGGAATTTTTCTTGTCTTTGGCAAAAAGACTCTTTGCGGCAAAAAAGACTCTTTGCGGCAAAAAGACTCTTTGCGGTAGCTTTTTTCGTTTGAGTGTAAGGAATCTACACGCAAAATTTCAGCTTTCTAGCACTTAAGACGGCTTCAGAAAAAACCTTAAAAGGTCTCAAGGGGGGTGTAGCGGACAATATATCGAGAAAATGTTTTGTGTCCAGCTACAGGGCGAGGTAATACAGATGCTAAGCCGTTTTTTGGTTTCTTATATTCGCTCAGCGCACTCCCGAACGAAAAACGGCTTAGCATGTATATTACCCAGTATCCACTTAGGCACCGTAGGTCAAGAATAATAGTGTAGGTGGTGAAAGTTCTAACCTGAACTGATTCTTTTGAGCTTTGGTAAAGTAATTGTACCCAAGTTCGGTTGAGCAGCGGGTACAGTCTTTCTACTTTAGCTTGATTATGCATATTATTTCCCGTGAAAGCGTGGACGGCTTAAAAATCGTGAAAACTGTAAATTTGCACATAACGCAACAATGTTTTATGAATTGTTTCATAGAATTCTCATAATGTATGTAGTGAGCTCTAGAATTTTTTGAAGGTCATATTTTTTTTAAACTTTTAACAAATTCTGGAGCTCACTACATATTTTTTGAGAATTATATTTTTACTCAAATTTTTTTACTAACTTCTTAAGTTCTATAATTTTNCGGAAAAATATGGTCAAAAAATTGGAATTAAAACAAATTCCGATTACAAGCTTTTTCGAGCGTTAATTTATGTGTATTTTTATAAATTGTAAATAAAAAACATGCTCAAACGTATTATCACAAAAATGCTAATTTGGAATCTACAAAAAATAGTTGTATCAAGTTTAGACTTTTTTGATAGCATTTTTTCCGCAGAATACAAATATCACGTTTATAGTGTTATTTGACCGACTCTTCTAGAACAACGGTCAAATTGTCCGTGTGTACGACGAGCAATGTCCCTTTAGATGTGCATGTCCCTCTAGATGTGCACGTTCTTCGGAAATCGAAAATGCACATCTAAAGGGACCTGACTGTAATTAAAAATTACGAATTTCATTGAAAATAACACGTTTGCAAATCAAATTTCGGCCATTTGTGAGCACTATTTCAAATTTATATTTTTTTACAGAACCTATCTGGTAGTCTTTGGAGATCTCAATTGTTTGATTTGACTTCAAAAATGAATTGTTCGGCCCAAAAAACGTCTGTAGACTAAATTACAGCTAATTCTGAGCACTATTTGAAAATTCCACTTTTTTCACAGGACCCATCTGGTAGTTTTTGGAGATCTCAATCGTTTGGTTTGACCTCAAAAATGAACTCTTTGGCCCAAAATATGTCTACAAACCAAATTACAGCTAATTCTGAGCACTTTTGAAATATTAGGTACCTATATGGGGTGCCCCCATAAAGGTATCGACCAAAAAAATATCACCAAAAAAAAAGCTCTCAAAAAATGAGCCGACACATATTTCAGGGTTTTTGTTAATTCCTTTGTGATCTGTCCTAAAATTACGTTTGAAAAATTGACCTTTTCACAGGGACTTTCTGTAAATCTTCCTATAATTTTATGGAGACGTCTGGCAAACTTATAATGCTGATCATTGAATTCCTTAGGATCGAATACCCCTTATATATTGTTTTCGATAACTTACACGGCTTAAACAAGGCCATTATGAGATTTCGTGATAATTATCACGATGTGACCCCTACGGGTTATACAACCGGTCGTGACCCTTGGTTACCTTGTTAACCCTTGTTAACGTTGCAATGTGATTATATTGCGATTAAAAACATATCACGAAATTTGGAACCGATCAAGGGTTTGTTTTCATATTTTGTGCAAAAACAAGCTTAACTCGGCGACGTTCATAAAATTAATCCCAATGAGACGTCAACAACACGTTTTTACCAGCCAAGTACACCAGGCTTGCGTTTGTTAATTCTAAAATTTTGAATTTGACAAGTTTCCATCGTGAACTATAAAACCAGTAATTCTGTTCTTCTTTTTTTGAATATTTAAAAGCTATTTTTATGTTAACATAAATTTTATGTCATAAAACTAAGAAGTGTTTGACATTAACTAAGAACATTAACCACAAAAAGTACAAAAAAGTACAAACAAACTGTTTTTTAGAGCATTGACGACTCTTATTGGTTGATTTTTCACAGACGTTTCAGGCGACGGAATGAAAAGTTGTTACTCGTTTCGCAATTCATATTTCCCGAACTACTCGTGTTTTAGGGGTTTATCAAATACACCACCTAACCAATTATCTTAACAACTGTTTTGCTCAAAAAATGTTCAGATAATTGAATTTTGTTAACATAATTGGGTTGGGCATTTGGTAAGATAACTGTAAATCGCCATACGTTTTGGTCCAAAAGTGATAAAATAAGCCACTTTTGTTAACTATCAGGGGAAGTGCGTGTATATAGACATACAACATGTTTTTTCGTCGATTTAAGGCATATGGAGGCACCGTAGGGCAAAACGGGTATTGCTGAACCCCCGCCCAATTTTTCGAAAAAATTTCATTGACGGTATTTTTTTTTGAAAAGGTTGGATATTTAAAACAGCTCTCTAGGGGGCCCTGTTTGCCCAAATCAATTTCTGAATAGTCAGATCGACGTAGTTTGACGAGCTCTACAACTTGGCTTTACCAGTTTTTTGAATTATTAAGAATTGTTGTGAATTTTTTAAGTGTGTGTATATAAACACGCATTTCCCCCTACGGATTCCCAAAAACTCCTTCCCCCTGAGAGTTAAGATAACTGGTTTTGAAATACCTGCAAAGAGGGTTCAACTTATTTGGGACACCAATCTTGACGGTCCGGTTCTGAACTCCTTAGGCGGATTGTGACGTATTAACTTGTATCGGCCGAGACGAATCGCCATATCGCCAAGCTTCCCGGTGAACATTTTGGTCGGAACTGATTTTAGATCATTCTCAAAAATGTGAAAAGTTTTTCCGTTTCGGTTTTCGGTGGCGATTTGATGTGCACTGAAGGCAGACGCAAATGATTGAGAGTCTTCGGCCATACAGCCTTGCCAGCCGAGACTGAAACCGGTACCCGGTTCCTTTGATAACCACGTCTCAGTTCGTTTAAGACCAAGGTTGAAAGTTTCATCCAGATACTTATACCACGGTTTGAAAATGTTTTTATGAACTAATCCAAAATAATAATTTACTAAAATAGTCCCAAATTTTTTCCGTCAAAATCCGATTTTGATCATTGAAATAAAATTTATCTGGAAATTATCATAGCTGGGCGCGGCGCTTTCTGGAGGCCTTGGCGTGTCTGTTTTGAAATTTTTTGTCACTCATTTTTTGTGTTTTGTGATCCTTACGGATAAGGCTATCTATCTGGAGGGTTTTTTTCTTTGTACGGAAAAAATTCCGTGAATTTCCCCAAAAGGAAATTTGTGAGAAGTTCCTGTCGTTGATTTCAAACCTGACCTGAGGCCAGCCCTGCGCGGTTTGGTAAACCAGATCAACGGTAAACTTATTTTCCGGGTTATTCCATTTTCCGGACTTTATTGCATCTTGCCATTTCCAGTTAGACATGCCTCTTTCTTTTGCCGGCCTTCCTGCTCGATTGGCATTTTGACCATGAACATGAGCATTATCCGAGTTGAAGGCATAAACACACTTTTCTTTTCCGGGCAAAGGGTAGTCCAGCATATCCGCAAAAGTTGCGAATAAATCAGTTTGAGAAACTGGAAGATCAAAATTCGTCCCGTAAAGTGCAGGATGAATGCCCTCCGGCCACCAGATAACCATAGGCACACGATGTCCACCCTCATAGACTAAAAAGGTTCATTGAGGCCATAAACTGTGAATTTGTTTTGTACCTTGCGGAATTATATTTACAGTAATAAATCAGTCTGACCATGAGCGAAAGCAAAAAACAATGGACCGTTTTGTCTTCCAGAAAAAGTGTCTATACAATGAGACAGCGGTCTTTCAGAGCAAACGTTTTTTTCGACTAAATATTCGAAAACGTTTCTCGGAAAATTAGGTTTTTTGGAAAAAAAAATCTCTTAAAATTTCCTACCGAGCTGCGTCAAGCAGTTTTATACACAGGATATGCTGTTACGTCCACTAAAACGTCCACTAAAATTTTTTTTCAAAATTTGATGATTAATTGCTCAATGCGTAGGCAATATTTTTTTAGGAAACTTTATAGATCAAAACTTGACGGTTAACGGCATATAGGGTGGACGGTTAACGGCCATTTTTATATAAGAACTTGCTCTCCTTTAACATGTGACTCTTTTCTATGACTGATACAGATGATAAAGTCGATTTCTCAACAAATCAATTCTTTTTTTTTNTTTTTTTTTACTTTTTCATACTTTTTGACTCAATTGACCATTGAAAAAGTTTTAAACGAGTTTGATAACCTAACTGGCGAATTTTGGTTGATTTAGAAAAAAAATTGTAATTTTCAGTTTGAAACACCCAGCTATATGACACGAATTTTAGAGAAACAAAGAGAAAATATTCGAAATGATTTAATTTAAAAATAGACGGTTAACGGAAACTGGACGGTTAACGGCGCACCGTGTAGGCATAAGCTCTGAAAAAAAAAATAATCCCAAAAGTAACCGCATATCCTGTGAATTAGTTTTTAAAAGAAACACGTTTTTCGACGAAAATTGGACCAAAATCTTGAAATGAAGGCACTTTTATTGCTCTGAATAAATGGGCACTTTACACAAGTTGGGTGTACTCGAAAAAAGCGACTAGAGGTATACAAAATAACCTATTTGTAAACTTGACATGAAAACGGCTTGCTGTTTTATTACCAAAACAAAAGATTGAGACGTGTATGGACAAATAAAAGCTTATACAAAGTTTATAATGTTTATCAAACAAAGTTTCTCTAATAATTCAGCATACTCGTACTCGGTTTAGAATGTACCTTTCATAAACTTCTCAGAGACCATTTACTTTATATATTGACAACAGTTTTCTATAACATTCTGAAACTTAAATTCAGTTTTAACTTCAAACATTGAAATTAAACATTATTAACGTAAAATAAGCCCCATCAAACGTTATCTTGCGTTATCTTGCATAGGTCCTACACAGTTACAGTCCTCCACCCAAATACGTGACAAATGACCTACCCAAATAAGAAGTTTTTTGTTTCAAAGTCAAACTACCGAAATATGTCACATTTTTTTAACTCCCAAATTGTATTATTTTTTGTCGCAAAATGTTTGTCTCAAAAATTCAGTCGATACGTCTATCAGCGATTTTTCGTACAAGCTCGTTTTACGTAAGATATTTGGGTCTAAAGGGCGATTCGTGACGATTATCACGATGTGACCCCTGGGAGTTAAGCGATGTTGTTACCTAATTGGCTGAAGGACTGTATTAATTATATTGTCACGAACAATAAGCCAAAAATTTAACGAAAAAACCTGAAAACACGTTTTTTTCTTAAATTGAAACGGAGAAACTTGACAATGACCTCTAAACTGCTCTATAGCGTCAAAACAAGTCTATATTTTAATTTTTTTCAATTTCACGATCGTAACTTATCCATCAAACAGTACCATACATGTATATGTGAGTTTTAGAACAACAAAAATTTCCGTTATATAAGTTTTCTCCGTTTTCGGTTTGTGTCTAACATATCTGTTGTGCAAAAAAAAAACTGTCCAAAAATAGTTTTCGATGGAAAAAGATTATAATATGGTTTGTTTTAATACACCACCTAACCGGTTATCTAACAAGTGTTTTGCTGGAAAAGATATGGTAAGATAATTGATGACAAACTAACTTATTGCAAATTAATTGCGTAATTTGCAAGTATAAATTACTGTCGTTATTTGCACTTGTCAATTATCACCCATAGTTTTAAGAATCCGACTTGTAAATTCTAGATTAATTTTCTTGTCAACATACCGGCTGCTTTCTTTCCCCGCAACGTCGCCGTTCTCATATGACCAAATTTGTTAAAAAATTCGAATGCGTTCATGTCGGGCCCATTGTCAGTGGTAAAAATAACCATCGTATTGTCGGCGATATCCTTTTCGTGCAAAAGTTTCATAATCTTGCCCACATATCGATCGAGGAGTCCAATCTGTTCGCCCGGTTTGCCCTGGAGCGCATAAGGTAGATGTTCTTGGATTTCTTCGAGGGTTAAATTGTGAGAGAATGGACCATGAGGAGCTCGAAAACTCAAATACATAAAAAATGGTTTGTTTTCCTCAGCACTACCAAAAGAGTTGACAAATTTGAGGGACCCGAGATTTATTCGGACAGTTCAAAAAAGTGTAAATTATACTTATTATACTTATCTCATCACTAAAAGTGTGCAAAAAATAGTTTGATAATCATTTTTTTAAAGATAATAGAACCCGTGGGAACCCTATTATTGATTGCGATACGTTTTAAATCTAATTATTAAGTCCTAATGGTAGGTATGGAAGAAGTGGGCAAATCGAAATTTTTTCGAACAAAAAAAAATGTTCTTCTGCGTAGGTTGGACATTTCAAACAGCTCTCTAGGGGCCCTGGCGGTCGAAATCAGGTTCTGAATAATCAGATCGACTTAGTTTGACGAGCTGTACAATTTGGCTTTATCAATTTTGTTTCAAAAAATTTCCGATTTGCCCTCTTCTACCATATCTTCCAATAGGTACAAAAAGTGGTAAAATAACGTAAATCTGGTTAGAAAAGTGGTCGTAAAATAAGTCGTTAAGTATTATATACAAACAAATTTATACATCGCCTTGTCTACGTAAATTATCTCCCCTTAAGTTACCAGAATGCCTGGAAGTTCACAAAATTCATAAAGTTAAGAAACAGCTGGCATTAATTTTTCAAGTTTTGGGTGACACACTGTCTACTTAAATTAACAAAATTCATGGAATATACCGCCTTTATCACCCCCATCATTTTGTTAACTTCCGTGGACTGTATATAAAAACTGAGGCCGAAATTTAGCTTTATAGGTAACTTCATGGACACGTCAATTATCTCCTAAAACTAATTCTGACAATTTCCGATTTAAAAGTGAATCAACGGTCCTTGCCCGACAAAAACTAAAATTTCATACGATGTCGGGCAATTAACGGCAACCAAAAAAACAATTTCTTGATTTTCATTTGTCAACTCAACTGCGGAGTGCATTTGGCGCATTTTTAATCGGATTTTGTTTCTCCACATGATTGCTGATATAGTTGATTGCGTGATTGACGTGAACATGAAGAGTGGTCTTTGAGTCGAAACTTTTTTGTGTTTTTGCCGCCCTTGATTTGTTCATCTGTCGCCACATGAAATCTTTTCCAAACTTTTTTTCCATTTCGTCGAGCACAACTTTTTTAGCTTTAAGCGCATCGGCCTCTGTATCAAATGTAACACCGTCGGCCGCGAACTCGTAGGTTAACCGCTCGTTTACATTAGTTTTACCAGTTAACTACCAAAAAATAACCGTTAAAAAATTTCATCCGTTATCGCCTACGCACTACACCGTTATTTTACAATTTTCCCTTATCTTACACTTTTTTTCATTTGGTTTTGTCAGATAACGGCGCACTTTGTGTACAATTAATTCTTCAATAGTAATGAAACATTGAAAATCGTACCTTAAATAGGGCAACCAGTAAGTTCCCAGTAGTTTTTTCTTGAAATCGTGCGTAACTTTGGCCTTGGGCGGCGAGACCTTGAATAGCTTGCAAACCTTCAGCGATAACATGTTCCGCATCTCTACGATTCCTTTTTCTAGGGTAACCAATATATTTTCAAAGGGTATCATATATTTCAAAGGGTATCAAAAATGGTAACGATTTTGAGTCATGACGTTATTTCGTAACGATTTTTAGCGTAACGATTTTCAGTCATGACGTTATTTCGTCAGGATTTTTAGCGTAACAATTTTGAGGTAGAGACTGTACCATTTTATATCTGACTGCTTCAGAATATCGCGAAAATTATATATACAAAATCATACTATAACTTAGTTATAATAACTTAAATCATACGAAAAATAAGTTGAAAAATTATTGGCCGCCTTCTTTGCTCCCGTCGATGTCGTTGGCCGGCTGCATTACGACGTCGTCGTCTTCGTCCAGAATTCGGCCCGTTAAGGCCGGACCCGATCCCATTCTTTATCGCATTCCAATATGCCATATATGTCGTATGTCGTTTCTCCGAAAATGGATTCCCATCAACCGTATATCCATCAAACAAATGAAAGTTTTCCGGATTCTTCAAAAAATTGTCGACAATTTCGGGTTCGACAAGAACGCCATTAGGACCCTTCTCATTCCGAAACTCGGAGAAAATTGCCCATCGGTCAAAAGGCTCTACCGATCGATCATCCTGAAAATAGCCACCACCGGGAAAACAACAATAATTGCGGGAAGAGAATGAATGATCATAAGCCCAAAATTTTGTACCTTCCAGTGCATAAAAGTCCTCATTCGAACTTTTTCCAGGGTGTCCAATTAATTTTTATTTTATTTTAAGCTACACCATGGTGCACCACCTGTCTTCGAAAGTTAACAAAAAATGGGTATAACAGGTGTTAATTTCCATGAATTTTGTAAACTTCTAAAAATTTTGTTAATTTCTAAAAATTTTGGTAACTTCTAGAAATTTTGTTACCATCTAGAAATTTTGTTACCATCTAGAAATTCTGTTAACTTCTAGAATAATATAATTTTAGTAGACAATAGGTCAACTTAAACTGGACAAGATGAGGCGAACCGATTGTTAATATCCATGAATTTTGTTAACTTTATGACATTTTTTACTTTTAGGGGCGTTAAGAATATATATTTTGTAATTTCTTACATTTATGAGTATATTTGATTTTTTGTCATTTACAGCAAAAATTGATGATGAGTTATAAACAAATTGACCTTACCGCCCTTAAGCGTAGGTTAATTCAGGTGTACCACTATTCGCTTTAGATTGTTCATACGGTAAAATTGGAACCTTTGCAATTTTATAGTTTAACCCGTTGACACCCCAACTATCTACCGGCGCAACATTGCCCCAATTAAACATTGGCTGTTCTTTGCCAACCAGATAAGTTTGGTAATTATTTCGTTTAAATAAATGCGATACAATTTTACGGCCATATTCCAAAACGATTGGGACATAGTGATAATTGCCACGACGCCAATGATTTCGGCCTGTCATCAAACAGTACCTAGGGGTTAAGATTTGAATTATGTTCCATCACCGTATTTTTTCTATTGATTTCTCGACCCTACGGTTAGAAAAAAAAAATTAAAAACTAAAAAAGTAGATCAAAGCCTTTTCTAGTTCACTACGTCGGCCGATTTTTAACCCCTGGAGCGCAGGATATTTTTTGCGGCAAACCTGTCTGATTTTAAGTGCATATTATGCAGCGTAAAAAGTGAAGCGAAGCATTGGCACCAAGCGAAAAAATGGAACAAAAGAAAGACGCGTGATACTGAGAAATACGTCGTAAAAATTGAGTGGCTTTACGGCGAAAAATCTCACACACTGCAGGAGTTAAAAATTAAAAATCGGCCGACGTCGTGAAGTAGACAAGGCTTGCGTCTACATTTTTAGTTCTTAAATTTTTTTATTAACGTGCTCTCAAGGCTGGCGAAATCAATATCAAAAACATCATTTCGGGACCATGGTCTACTTATCAAACAGAAAAAAATGATTTTCAGATTTGTTGCATAAGTAGCTTAGATTTAACTCCTAGGAGCAATGTGTGTATATATACAAACAATCCCTTTTTCATCGATATGGGGTTAAGATAAACATGTGACCATTGTTTTATTAATTTTAGTCCATTTCAAACATATTATAGCGAAAATACATGGTTTTTAGGCCTTTAAATTTTAAATGTTTAAAATACCAAATTTCCACACTTCCGCAAGTTTTTTTCAAATTTTTTGTTGCCCAATTAGGGTTGAGGACTGTATTATATATTTTAAGGGTAAATTAATTTTCATGAATTAAACGACTCTATAGTTTTAACTGTATTAACATTTCATTAAAATTATTGGTCAAAATGACATTCTTGGAAATATAAAATTTTCATTGTTTGTTTTACCTTGAAGGCGCACATCGGGCATTACAGGCATGGCCATCGCGAAAATTCATTCCCTTGGAGGTTAGTTTGTCGATATTTGGCGTCGGAATCATTTTGGAGGGATTGTTGATGGATAAATCCGCCCACGCCATATCGTCCGTATTCATCAGAATAATATTCGGACATTTTTTGTCTTTCCGCTGCGAGATGCCACCGTGGTTTGTAACCGCTTGACCACATCTGGACAAAAGTGACCAACCATTTTCTCTCTCCTCTTCTAGCTCATCGAAATCGTATGTTCCGGGCTCTGGTTCAAGAGGCGCTAAATTTCAAAATTAAAACACATTATGAACGCTTCTAACGTTTTTTCTTTGTTTAATATTCTTTGAAAACAAATGTTATCAATTTATATCTTCAACAATAACGATTCCACCAAAAATGTGATATCAACTTCCAGGACGAACTGGGTGCCTTTTAGGCACACAGGGCACTTCTTTCGACAATTTTAGGCATTAGGAGGCCCCGTACAGCAAAACAGATATTGCTTACCCCCTTCAATTTTTCGAGAAAAAAACATTGCCGTTGTCACCGATAATTTTTTCTAACCGGAAGTCCGGTAAAAACCCAGTTGAAATCAGGATAATACGAAATATTCCATTCAATTACTTTACAATAGCTTTATCTTTATGGCATCTCATTGCTTGAGACTATTCTAAAACAAATTGGCGGTTTCTGGTACTCGAATTAAATTGTTAAAATTGCTAGTCATAGCATTTGAAACATTTTGTAATTTTCAAAAGTAAGGCGTGTTCAGAAGCTTAACTTAGTTTAATTGAAAACAAACGGTATGTGTGTGTGTTTTTGCGATACAAAACTCAACGTTTTCCTTTTAAAGTTATAACTTTACAGACGGACTTTTCTATGGGTACAATGGATTGGTAGATAAGAAAGAACTTTCAAAAATGTTCATTAAAATCCACAGTACCTCTTTATTTCAAAAGGAAGTACTTGGAGTTTTTGTATCATGTAAAACTTACCCTATTTTTGAGCTAAGTAAGTCTAAAGTTTCTCCGTTAGATTGAACCTTCCGTACTTAAGGATGCGCCATACCCTACTGGCTGAAAAATCAAGTATCCTAGATAAAGTCGTTTTCTCTTCAAATATAACTAGGGGGTGGACCATGTGAAATTGGCCAAAAATTGACTTCTGCAACTTTGACCGAAAATAGGACCCATCTAGAGTAAAAAAATCTTGCGCATCTGATGCGGCTAATTAAAAATTCCTCCGATGCATCGTATTCCGGTAAACGCCGGAAATGCAGTATTTTACCGGTTATTTGGCCGTAATATCAAATGCACAACTTATGTCGTTCAAGTTCACATTTTTTTCAGCGGCCCATGGTCCACCCCCTAAATATAACCCTCAGGGGACCCAGCCAATAGGGTATGGCGCATCCTTAATCAATTTAATAACAGAGCGTTTATTATTGTTTGATACAAAAAAACTTGTTTCTAAAACTTGTAAAATGTTTCTTTTACCTCAAGACTCAAACTATAAGTGATGGCAGAAGTGTAAAATACAACCCTGCGACATTATCTTGCAGTTTTGGCATAAAAAGAGTCCAAAAGATAGCTGAGCGAACGGAAACTTTACAAGATAAAATTGCACTGCTTTAAATATACATTTTTTGAAAATAGTCTTGTTATTTTATATAAAATTTACATAATTTTATATATTCTATATCAGTTTACAAAGAAAGCGACAACATCGTAGTTTGATGAACTTATAATTTTGACTGTTGATGTCGCGTTAACGCAATATTCGATCATATGTAATCACTGAGTGTGCCGAATTCAATTTTAAGCATATAATCTGTAAAAAGAAAAATTTTAGCTAGATATGAAAAATACAATAAGACGATTCAAAAGTCAAATTATTTTTCAAATCACTTTATTTTTGACTTCGACATCAGCTGTTGCGTTAACCTATTGTTAGAAGTTAATATTTTTGATATTCAAAATACGATTTTTTCAGAGTTTCCGACAAAAAGTTTAATTTCATATATATTTCACATATATTTTTTAAGGTTAAACACATAATGGAAAAGCCGATGAAAACGGTTTTATTTTGCGAAATTAAAAAATTCAAATATTATATTTATTTGCTTTTACGGTCGCGGCGTCACTCAAAATCTGGCACAAGAGAAAAACAATACAAAAAAATACATTAAAGAAATCCCCATAAAATTCCAAAACGGGCACTGGGCCTTTATAAATTACCTCCACCGAGTTTTTGCGCTTTATGTAAAGGCAGTTTTCGAAATTTCTCTCCATCTTCACAATTTCCAAAATGAACGAAAACGAGTAAGAAATGCAACATTTGCATCCTAAGTTACTCAAAAATTTTCGCTCTGAGGGAATACTGGTAATGCCGTTCATGAACGTTCAGCACAACTTTTTTCAGAATGCCCGAGGCATACTTTGAAATTAGAGTACATATTAGACATTTATTAGTGTTGTCGTACAAAATAAAAAAAAACGCTGTTTTCCTCTGCTACTCCCTCTTTTTCGTTCATTTTTGAAAAAGCTTGTCAGATTGAATACTTCTTGACACTTTCTCGACACTCATAGCCTATGACTCATAGGGCTTAAAATCTGCCAAGAAAATGAAAATTTGTCAAAAAAGGACATCTGTCAAGATTTGGGAAACCGACAAGATTTTTCTCGAAAAAACGTGTTCATGTATTAAAATATGAAACACTTAAGAGTGTCTTGACTGCTTTTTTGTGTTCTCAACACAATTTCTAGTTTTTCTAGATTTCATGATGGACGCGATGCGTCCTTGGCCAACAAAACAAAAATCAACATATTATTTTATCAAAGAGAGACCAACACTTGCCGCAACACGAATGACGATATTTTTAAGGGTGATATTTTTAATTTAAACACAATTTTAATTTTCTTATCAAGATAAATGATTAAAGAAATCTTTATACTACACACCCAAAGTCTCTATTTTTCGTCATTTTAAATACTGCGGAAGCTATGCTGCCGAACAAGGTAAAACACGGTTTTGGGCAGAAAAAAAATCACTCTTTTGTGTTGCAAAACTTTATCACACTCTTTTAAAAAATCAGAGACTTTGAGTAGATTACTCAAGAAGAGGGCTTGTTTGTGGTATGAAAAAAAAATTAATCCGATCAAAATTGTAGGCAGCATTCACATTTGTTCAGCGCCCCTTGTCAGAGCCCCTGGACTGCGTTTCAGGCTACTCATAAATATATTAGCTATTGGAACTTGCTAAGAATTGTGGGAGCTACATGAAACTTTTTTGGTTCAAACAAAAACATCCACAGGTTTGACCAAAAAAATTTCAGCAGAGTTTTCCGCCTACGCCTGAGGGTTTATCTGACCAATTTTGGTTTATGTGACCACTTTTCAGGTCGCGAAATGGTCACATAAACCCTCAGGGAGTGTAAAATATTTTTTTTATAAAAACTTGGTAATAAAATTTCATATGGATCTAGAAAAAATTGTCAAGATATGGAAATTTGTCAAGAAAAAAGACACCGACCAAATGATATAGTTTGAAAAAAACGCTAATTTAGCGTTAGGCTTAGGTTAGGTTAGGCGCAGGGTGCGTTAGCGTTGGGTTAGGTTAGGCGCCTAACGCTCGACTAACGCTCAGCGTTAGTCGCAAATTTTCGTCAACTAAAAAATCACCAAATTTGTCCTAGGGTCTAAAAACTGTCAAGAAGCGGGTTATTTGTCAAGAAAAAGGCTGTAAAGAAAAAGTCGATAGGACTGTGATTATGACAATTTTTACAATTGAATGAATTTTAATTCAAGTTCATGAATAAGTAATAACTAAATAAGTTAACGTCCACGCGATGTGTTCACAGAACTCTTTTAAATTTGTGTTCGAGGGTTAATAGGAAACTGCATCAAAGATTAGTACAATTTGATACAATCTAAAATGGAGAAATAAGAACACGGAGAACAATGAAAATTGAGGAATTTCTATTATTTTTCAGCTTTCTCGGTTATCCGGTTTCCGCGTGTTATTTGAAAACTGAGCAGACTGAAAACCGAAAACCAGGGCTCGGCACAACTGGCTCTTTTTTTGGCTCGGCTCGGGCGAAATTTTCGTTGGCTCTCTGAGCGAGCCAAAGCGAGCCAATTATGCCGAGTCCTGCCGAAAACATTAAAAAACCCGAAAAATACATTTCAAATGTAACATTTGTTATCGTTTTCATGTTACTCCGTTTTCAGACTACACCCGCGGGTACCCGGTTAAACGAACATTCATTTTCGACACTAGAACTTCGGCACCGGTCTAAAGATGCAGTACTCATATAAGCCCATGCGTTAATAGTTTTTTTGTCGGCAGAATTTTCTAAATTTTACACACTCATTTTATAAATTTTCCAGATTGGAATTTCCAGTCATTACTTTATTTAACTCTCATAAATTTTATAGCGTCCAGTATTGGGAAGATTTTGACAGCCTAGCGATTTTTTTGCGTTCAATACGACACTTCAAAATTAAACAAGTTAACTGACAATTTGTGCATTTATGGATGAAACGTTGAGTGTGTTTGACTGGCGATAAGTTAAAGAAATATTCGTTGCATAAAGTTTCCAAATTTTTTGAGGGAATGAGCTACAATTAAGTTAAAGATAATGACAAAGTGCAGAAATTATTAATGACACAATTAAAAACGTGTACCGAGCCACTCAAAATTCACTTAAAAACTTAAGAAGTCAAAATTGTATACATACATGTATTTGTTTAAAATTGATTTTGTTTAGGATTTGAGGAATAAATAGTCCAAACAGAAGTACAATTAATCCGAGACATAGAGAATTCAACAAGACAAATAATAAGTTTCCAGCGGAAAGGTATCAATAAATACAGTCCTTACTTCCAATACGGACGTTTTTGATTCCCAAAGATAGCGTCCGTATAGCGTCCGACTGTTTTGGGGACATTTTTTCACAAAAAATTGTCTGTGTTGGAAGAAAACGTCCGTATTGAATGTGCCCGTATTGAGAGTAAGGACTGTACTTTTCTATCAAATCCTAGACAGTAGTCTTAATTGAATATGTCACAAATTCATTGGTCTTTATTGATATACATATTTTAATACACATTGCAAAAAAATAAAATTAAATAAATACATATTTTACAGGGGGGCGCCAAGTAAGGGCACGCCAAGTAAGGGTAGGAACGCCAAGTAAGGGTAGGGGAGCGCCAAG
The DNA here is from genome assembly GCA_004367875.1 of Oikopleura albicans. Classification (NCBI taxonomy): domain Eukaryota; kingdom Metazoa; phylum Chordata; class Appendicularia; order Copelata; family Oikopleuridae; genus Oikopleura; species Oikopleura albicans. The sequence continues at coordinate 28,180 of SCLG01000301.1, read as the reverse complement.
TAAGGGTAGGTTTAATTTCGAAAAAAAATTATCGCACTTATTATACCATGTCTTATCAGAGGAATGTTGATATCAATGAGATTATATTATTACTCTCTTCCTCTCCATCTTCGTTGATTCACTTGTAACTTTTATACAAGTGGTCTATATTCTTAAAAAACTGCATGTAATGCCTATTTGCAGTTATCTTTCATCGCCTACGCAATTTTAACCATACGTTCACACAATGTACACTTATCTTTCATTTTTATGCCTTTTTCAGTTATCTTTCGTCATTTTCGCGATAGTTTGCGAAAGATAACTGTACTAGTGGTGTATAGGCAAATTAGTGGTGAACGGACGGTTACCGTGTGTAGGTCAAGGGTGACACAGCTGTTTGTGCACAGTTTTAGCAATCTTTATATCATTTATGACGCTATTTAAACCAAATTGTCTCGACCTTGAAACCGACATACGGTAATTTGTCAGTTGAATTATATATTTATCATTTGAATACTAGGTAATATTTCAACGATTAAAAACCAGTTATATGATATAACTTAAATCCTTGAGTTTCAATACTGTTTTTTATTAAATGGTCGTTATATTATATTATATCGGTATCTGCTGACAGATGGTTAAATAACATTGATTAGCAGACATCATAAAACAGTTTAGCACTGGAGTCACAAAACGATAAGGCCCTTATCAATATATATCATATACCCTTATCTATCGACTCGAGTACTGAGTTTTTTTTCTTTTTTGATGTCCATATATGCTTAAACATAATATAACAATATTTTTGTGAAAATTAGTTAACTCTCAAGGGTCCCAAGTGGTGTATAATCCGTAGGGGGCGAATGGTGCAAATTTGCACCAAACGTTTTCAGGATGAAATAAGCAAAAATAGAAAATCGCTTAATTTGAACGCATCCGGAAAATTTCAAATCTGGAATTTTTATCAGAAAAAAATAGTTGCGTTGTATGTTTACTATTGTTTCTCATTAAATTTGACTAGACCCCTGTTTCCGCGATTTTCGATTAAGCCTAGTTTGCAATCATTTTCGCTCGATTTAAGGCGTTTTGTGCAAATTTCCACCAATGTCCCCCTGGGAGTTAAAAAAGGAATTTGAGGTAGCGATTTAATCCAAATAAAAATATACAACATATGATGTATACAATTTTCTGACAAAAATTCGGGACTGAGGCACCGCCAAGTACTCCTAAGATAATTTATTTCGATGTTTTGTGATTATTAATCAACCATTTTTGGAAAGCTAATTAGAGAAAAAATCATATATTCGTTTTAATAAATACAAAATGTATTCAATAACCGTTAAAGAGGAAATATATTTACCTATCCATGTGATATCATCTTTTTTGACAATGCCAAGAGGAAGGAACGTCCAAATCGGGTCTAATTCTACCACTAAAGACTCAAAATTTATATTTTGACAAAACATACATGTTTCAATTTAATTTTTTTTTTCTCGAGATACAATAAGTTATTTTATATTCAAAATAAAACAAATTATAGGAGCTATTTTTTTCTAATTTCCGAGTTATTCCGCCAAGGCCCTAGAGGGTCTTTAAAACGCGCTTTCGGGCCATATTTGGATGACGAATTGGTCGGATAAACCTGCAAGTGGTGTATCACATTTAACTTTATAGTTAAGGTATATTTTATGATGTACCTTACATGTAAGTTATTATGTGAGGGTACTTAAAAAAACATGATGTTGTCTTGTTTAATTGAAATCGTTATACCAAAAGTATTATTTTATGTGTTTTTCCGTGTATCAAAAGAATACTCGAATATACGACTACTTTACGCCTAACCATTTGAATTAAAACTCAAACTTAAAAAAAGTGTTACAGGGGGTCTCACATTAATTGTACGTTAATTTGACTTATTTGTTTAATTTTTTATAAACAACTGATCTTCTTTGCGTGTTAACGTTTGAACAAATTTTGTTCAGTGTTCCGTTAACACAAAATGGGGACAAATGTCAACACTTTTCATAATGATTTAGCGACGGTTTTTACTCCTTAGAGATTCATTTACATATGTAATGTACTATATTTCAATTGCTAAAATCATTTAAGCTTTGTGTATTTTATTGCTCATACTAACGGTACTAAGCCGGCACAATGTGATACAGATAATATAAATAACGACAGTTTTATACTCTAACTTATTTCTGTTACAGAAGGTAAGCCAATTCCGGAACGCTTCTCGATTTTGAGCCTTTTGTTCCAGAATTGGACTTTTAGCCCAAAAACCGTTCCGGAATTGGACTTCTTTTCCGGTAACTGTTCCGGAATTGGGTGTTTCGGAATTTGCCTACCTTCTGTATATTGAATACGTTTTCAATCAAGTATGCATTTATAAAATTGTGTTGCTAAATTTTGAAAAGAATTGGCTACAAGTTGTTTAGAAGAAAAGTCCAAAATGGTAAGGGTTGTAGCCTACTATTGGACGAAACAAACGCAAAGTAATCGTGCTATTTTACTTGCTGAAAGGTCCAAGTCAAGGGATGGGGGTTATATCAATATCTTTTTCGTAAAATTTGTGTTTACATGAACCCATTAAGCATCATATATCACACAGTACTCCTGAGAACCATACGGTATTTTCCATACCGGTCCATACCGGACAACTACAGGAAAATCATATGTACATCAAGAAACGTTTTGGAACAGTTGAAATATACAACTGGCGGTAATCTTTTTTGTTTAAATAGATAAATAAAAATATTTTTTGTAGCAGAAATAAATTTTATCGAGTGAGGAGATCGTTTGACCATTGATTTTTAGTGAATGGTCCAAGTTCTCCATTTTGTTCGCTGAGAGTTAAAGCACAATTTTCCGCGGTGTCGCAACATTGGCGACAAACTGACGGACCTTTTTGTTTAACCCACGGACGACATTGCTGGTTTCTCCACGCTCCATGGAAATTGTTCGCTTTGTTATTAAGGCACGCGTCAACAGCCTTACAGCCCATTTGCACCTAAAATATACAGGAAAGTCTGTAGTTTCACCGATATTTTCTCAGAGGTTCAATTCCACTTACTTGCTCAACTTTGCCATCTCGTTTGCGAATGGTTAACTGGCAGGTTTCTTCATTTTTTTGACGCTTAACTACATTTCCGTTGACCTTACAGCTTGCTGTATCGACATCATGACAAGTAAAACAACTGAGCTCTGGTTCAGTTTGCGAATAAACGGCGCAAATTAAAAACGCGAAAATTCCGAAAAGTTTCATGACGAGGAATAATTTTATAGTGTTGCTGCGCTAACGATTTTTAACTTATATGGAAAAAGTGCGCCCCGGGACCCGTTAATGCTGTTGAAATAGTAACAGCGCCATTTAAACCACCATTTTTCCCAGAGATTATACGAAAACGATGTGTTGTCTTGCGGATACGGTATGTAACTGAAAAGTAACATGATAAATATAACGAAAAAGTAAACTTCGCATGTGCTATTGTGAAAGTTTTGTTGAATCAAGTGTGTCAAGGTAACCCGGCCCCGTTGCGAAAAGATCGCACCCCGTCCCCGTCAATGTTATACAAAATGCAGAACATTTCCTACCCCAAACTGTGCGCGACTACGTGGGGGTCCTAAGGGCGTTGGGTGCGTTGACCAAAATATTACTTGTTCCGGTTCAGACAGTTGATTTTTTGTACGTTGAAAAAAACAACACAATAATGAATTTGATAATGTTAAATATAATTTATAGCAATTTCCCGGTGAGTGTAGTTTGTAAACAACTCTATTGACCCGTCCTTAATTTAATTATTCCGAAATATTTTCAATACACCACCTGCGCCGTTATGTTTCCACCAAAGTGTTGGAGAAACCGGAAACATAAAGGCACCGTCGCGAACAAAACGGCGCAATGCGTAGGCGATTTGTCGGAAATTTCTCTGTGCCGACACATAACGGCTCCTGCGTGACCGTTCTAGAATGTTTCAAATTTCGAAGCGCAAAAATCCGCGAATGAACTGTCAAACAAACAAATAAATGATAAAATTCCCAAAAAAGAATACATTTTTTAAATATAAAGGCCAAAAATACTTCGGGGGGAAACATAACAGCTCAGTGCGTAGGCGGATTAACTCGGGGATTAACTCTCTAAAAAGCAGAAACATAATGGCACCAACGTGGTTGAGCGGAAACATAACGGCGTAGGTGGTGTATTTAATTTATCTATTTACTTGTTGACACAAACTAAGGAAAACGGCATTAGGACATTGATTACGTTATCACATAATTTAGATGTTTTAAGTATTTTATTGCGTCGTACGAGTTATATTTAAAGATTTAAATGACGCGATAATTTCGGTATAAATCGTTTTTAAAACCAAAATTGTTCAATTATGATTTCATGCTAAAAAGGGGCCAACATCTCATTTCGCTTTAAATATTTATTTCATAAAGTAAAGAAGTTCATATAAACGCGGGAAGCGGCAACACTCGAGTATTTCCGTTTTAACTCTAAATATCTTTTTTAAAAGTACTAACATTTACCGCAAAAATAGCAAACTGGATTTTGGAAAACAAATACATTTTTACATTTCTTGTTAGAGGGACTTTTTTACTACTGAGTTAAATTAGTAACAACACCACCTAACCATTTGACTTAACGATTTGGCTTAAAAATTTGGCTTAACAATTTGCATTTGACTTAAGAGTTTGCAGTTGAATTAACACTTTTTTTGTCCTTTTTTGTCTTTTTTTCCAGCATTTCCGCCTACGCCCTTAGGCTTTATCACGCCGCCTGAGGGTTTATCACGCCGGTTTTGGAAGGAGAAAGTGTCCTGACAAACCCTCAGGCGGTGTATAACATTTTTTTGGATTTTTTCGTTCATTTTATTGTTTTATATCATTTTTTTTATAGTTTCAAGTTTTCCAGGGTTTTAACCTACGCACTACCCATGTGGCTTAACAGTTTGCATTTGACTTAACAATTTGCATTTGACTTAACACCTTTTATCGGAAAAAAATGTGTTAAGTCAAATGGTTAAATGGTGTATATTGAAAAAACTACACCCCTAACCAGTTACCTTCACACCAGTTTTCTTAAAAAAATTGAGTTATCTGAACAGTTTTTGTACTAAACGTATCGCAATGTCAAATTATCATAACGAAATTTAATTATATTTGCACTTTTAAGCGCCAAATATTTTCGTTGAAATAACTAGTTAGGTGATGTTCAGTTAAGTTTCCGTCAGCAAAACTTTTCTTTATTTGTGTTGAAAACGGAAGTTTTAGGTCACAAATTAGTTTTAAAATCATCTTTCAAGAAAGCAAAATCAACGGTAAATTAACGGTAAATCAACGGTAAATATTATATCAGTTCACAGGGCTCTCCGTTCACCACTACTTGAGCAGTTAACCGCCAGTTGGCAGTATATCGTCACTTCAACTTTTTCCTTTGCGGTGAAAACTTTTATGATAAGTTGTATGAGACGTTTTGTTATTTAATTTTCCTTGACAATTTATTCTGCAGTCTAAAAAGATAGCTTGACAAGTTAAATTTTTTGTTTACTGCGGATAACAAACGACGTCGAAGGGCATATTTCCAGCAACTGTCGGTGGATTACAGTTACACCAGGGCATTTCGCAAGTGCACTCATCCCAACATGCTCCAAGACGAACCTTATTCAAAATATTTATTGCTCAGTCAAAAATTATGATTGTTTTGTTTTGATACATTCTTAACTCCCAGGGGGAAGTGTGTGCATATAAGCACACGACATGTTTTTTCGTCGCTTTAGGCCCTATGCCCGTACGCCAAAACGAGTATAATAATTTGCTGACCCCCTCAACTTTTCGAGAAAGTTACATTGACGGTATTTTTTTCGTAGGATGGAGATTTCAAACAAATCTCTAGGGGGCCTTGGTGGCCCAAATCACTTTCTGAATAGAGAGATCGACGTAGTTTGACGAGCTCTACAATTCTCTGGCTTTACCAGTTTTCTTGAACTATTGCGAATTATTAAGAATTTTTAAGTGTATGCATATATGCACCAGTTTCCCCCTACGGGTTATCAATTCATTCATTCCCCCTGAGAGTTAATTTCATGTTCAATGCGATGTAATCAGTAAGTTTTTCGTAAAACTAGTACGGGATGCCAGAGGGTACGTACATTGATCGCTTCTATGCACATGTACATTTCGTAATCATCGAGCAATCCGTTTTCATAATCCTCCTCACACTTGTAAAGATCCTCTTCGACCTCTGGCCAACAGCGATTGATGCAAGTGCCATCTGCTTGAATACAACCCGGAACTTGCACACAATCCATCATATTTTCTTCGGCCACAGCTGTATTCGAGTTCACATATTGAAATGAAATTTTTAAAATATCCGATTAATAATCAAAAATAACAAAAGGACCTAAAACTGTGACCCTCATAGGCTATGAATCAAAGGTACCAAAATATCACCAGAACCGAACGAAGTGCTCCGGAAATATTTTGAACTCTTCGCCAAACATTTCTCGTGCTCAGCAGATTCGGGCTCGTGTTTAGCACATCGAATTTCTTCCCTGCAATTTCAGTTCAAATTCAATGTTTTGAAAGAGTCATACGGTACGATGGATATTGTAGTTGTGTATGTGGGCAGCCGAAAACAAAAACGAATTTCAGCACGATTCTGAGCGTGCTGGATATAAACAGAATATAAGCGCGTTTAGCGAATTGGAAACTCTATCCGCAAATTAATACTCGGGTCAATATGTACGGCTTATTGTCATAAGGACAAAGCAACTACTCATCATAATCTGGTTTCGGCATCCTATTGTTCTTCTTTTACCAGTGATTATTCTTATACGCGATTTTCGAACAGTTCCTAATATACTCGACGGAGCAATGCCACAAACACTCGCCCGGTAGCTCAAAATTGACACCGAGAGCTTTTTGAGCAATTTTGATTTCGGGATGAATCCAAAATGATCCCTCAGCAATCGCAAAATATGCCAAAAGTTTCATTTTGAAGAGCAAAAAAATATTGAATCGACAATTTATAATTTAATTATTTTTCAGATATATGTGAAATATGCTGACAGGAGCAGATGATGCAAATTCTATGCAAACACAAAATGACAAACTCTGCGTTGAGCTCTCATGCACTGGGAGTTTTTTTTTATAACAGATCTGCACATATTGTGTACCTGACATTTGACTTTTTTTCAACTCTTAAACACAGATTCATAACAGTTCCGTGAACACATCAGTTGGAATTTTGTCCCGCCGATCATTCGTACTGTTCTTATCAACGTAATTTTTCACCGTAACCAAATCGAAGGTCCCGAATCGAATGAACATACTCTGGAACGCTTTTCGACCACCCTTGGACACTTGTTGGTCGATTTGACCACAAAAACACAAATACACAAATGGTTAACCCGGTGCAGTACATTTTTCTGCAGGCTATTGGGGCGTTGACTACTGACAATTGTCTGTTGAAAAACGTTATTGAAACGTTTATTAACTCTTAGGGGAAGGAGTTTTTGGGACCCTTAGGGGGAAAATGCGTGTAAATAAACACGCACTTAAAAAATTCACATTAATTCACAAAAATGCAAAAAACTGGTACAGTTGATTAGGAAACGGAGTAACACCTAGGGTCCCGATTTTTTCTTCAAAATTTGTTACTCCGTTTCGTTTTGTTACTCCGTTTCATGACTGTTATTTTTCAAAAATTCGACATTTTAGTACAGTCCTTACTCGGGTCTTGCCTGTTACTCCGTTTCCTAATNTTGAACGTATTTTTTGAACGTTATTTTTTCTAGAAATTCCTCAATAATGAACTTGTTTGTACTTCATAACTGTAGTAGAACCTTAACCAATTCATAAAACAAATAAAACTATTAGTAAAATCCAGTTTTCTAGTTTTCCATTTTTATTTGTAAACAACTCTATAGACCCATCCTTAAATATTTATTTCATAAAGTAAAGAAGTTCATATAAACGCGGGAAGCGGCATCACTCGAGTATTTCCGTTTTAACTCTAAATATCTTTTTCAAAAGTACTAACATTTACCGCAAAAATAGCAAACTGGATTTTGAAAAATAAATACATTTTTACATTTCTTGTTAGAGGGAATTTTTTACCACTGAGTTAAATGAGTAACTTGAAAAAACTACACCCCCTCACCAGTTACCTTCACTCCAGTTTTCTCCAAAAAAAAGAGTTATCTGAACAGTTTTTGTACTAAACGTATCGCAATTTCAAATTATCATAACGAAATTTAATTATCTTTGCACTTTTAAGCGCAAAATATTCGTTAAAATAACTGGTGAGGTGATGTTCAGTTAAGTTTCCGTCAGCAAAACTTTTCTTTATTTGTGTTGAAAACGGAAGTTTTAGGTCACAAATTAGTTTTAAAATCATCTTTCAAGAAAGCAAAATCAACGGTTATATCAAGTTCACAGGGCTCTCCGTTCACCACTACTTGCGCACTTAACCGCCAGTTGGCAGTATATCGTCACTTCAACTTTTTCTTTTGCGGTGAAAACTTTTATGATAAGTTGTATGAGACGTTTTGTTATTTAATTTTCTTTGACAATTTATTCTGCAGTCTAAAAAGTTAGCCCGACAAGTTAAAATTTTATGTTTTCTGCGGATAACAAACGACGTCGAAGGGCATAGTTCCAACAGCTGTCGGTGGGTTACAGTTACACCAGGGCATTTCGCAAGTGCACGCATCCCAACATGCTCCAAGACGAACCTTTTTAAAAACATTTATTGCTCAGTCAAAAATTATAACTTTTTTGTTTTGATACATTCTTAACTCCGAGGGTGAAGTGTGTGCATATATGTGAAGTGTGTGCATATATGGAGGCCGCGTAAGTCAAAACGAGTATAGCTGACCCCCCCTCAACTTTTCGAGAAAATGACATTGGCGGTATTTTTTGCGTAGGTTGGAGATTTCAAGGAGCGCTCTAGGGGGCACTGGTGGCCCAAATCAGGTTCAAGTCAAATCGACGTAGTTTGACGAGCTCTACAACGTAGCTTTACCAGTTTTATTCATTTATTGCGAATTATTAAAAATTTTTTAAGTGTGTGCATATATGCAAACATTCCCCCTACGGGTTATTAATTCACTCCTTCTCCTGAGAGTTAATTTCATTTTCAATGAGACGTAATCAGTATGTTTTTTCGTAATTACGCGTAAAACTAGTACGGAAAGTCAGAGGGTACATACGTTGATCGCTTCTATGCACATGTACATTTCGTAATCATCGAGCAATCCGTTTTCATAATCCTCCTCACACTTGTAAATATCCTCTTCGACCTCTGGCCAACAGCGATTGATGCAAGTGCCATCTGCTTGGATACAACCCGGAACTTGCACACAATCCATCATATTTTCTTCAGCCACAGCTGTATTCAAGTTCACATATTGAATCAAAATTTTAAAAATATCCGATTAATAATCAAAAATAACAAAAGGATCTAAAATTTTTGGTAGACATTTCGTACTATATAGTTTATACCAGATTTATCTTCGAAAAACGTGACGCGTCATGAGGGTAAATTTAAGCACGAGAACAAACAAATATACAATAACATCCAAGATAAGGGAACATTTTCCCCTAAAATTACCGAATATTACCGGTATATGCCTCATATTTGAAAAATATCTGGTTTTCCCTAATGGAAAACAATAATATTGTTTTTACAAAACATTGTGACCCTCATGTCCTATGAGTCATATGTACCAAATATCACCAGAATCAAAGGAAGTGCTTTCAAAGTATTTTGAACTCTTGGCCAAACATTTCTCGTGCTCAGCAGATTCGGGCTCGTGTTTAGCACATCGAATTTCTTCCCTTCAATCTTAGTTCAAAATCAGAATTTAAAAATAGTCATATGGCTCGACAGATATCGGAGTTGTGTATTTGGTCAACTGAAAAAAAAACGAGTTTAAGCACGATTTTGAGCGTTCTAGATATGTAGCTAGTGACAATATAAACGCGTATAGCGAATTGGAAAACTCAAAATCCGCAAATTGATACTCGAGTCAAAATGTACAGCTTATTTTCATTATTACAAGGGAACTTCTCCTCATAATCTGATTTAGCCTCCTATTGTTGTCCTATTACCAGTCGATAGTACCAGTGGCTATTCTAATAGGCGATTTTTCGAACAGTTCCTAATGTACTCGACGGAGCAATGCCACAAACATTCGCCCGGTAGCTCAAAATTGACACCGAGAGCTTTTTGAGCAACTTTGATTTCGGGATGAATCCAAAATGATCCCTCAGCAATCGCAAAATATGCCAGAAGTTTCATTTTGAGGAACAAAAAATATTGAATCGGCAATTTATAATTTAATTATTTTTCAGAGATGTGAAATATGCTGACAGGAGCAGATGATGCAAATTCTATGCAAACACAATCCTTACTAACACAAAATGACAAACTCTGTGTTTGGCTCCCATGCAATGGGAGTTATTTATAATAGACATGCACATATTGTGTACCTGATAGTCGATTTTGTTTTATTTAACCCTTTGAACACAGATTCACAACAGTTCCGTGAACACATCGGTTTGAATTTTGTCCAACCGATCATTCGCAGTGTTCTATTAAAAGTTATTAAGCGACAAAGTAAAAAAATATGCCGATGGGAGGGTACAAATTTTGACGGCTTTTGTCATTTTTTTTATCTCAAAAACATTTTTCTCCCCACTCTGCCCCTTAATTTACAAACCAAATTTCTAAATTTTGTCGAAAAACACTTGCAAAAAAATTATCTGAATGAGGACGCGAAATTTCTGCCTAAATGTGGAATCACATGTATTTTTTTTCAGTTTACAATTTTTCAACCTTTAAGGGGGTTAATGGTGTTGAGTAAATTCTATATTGTGACAATTGCCAAATTGACAAAAAATTCTAGATATTATTTCGCTAGCGCTTGATTTGTCTTTTCTTGTTTTCATTTTCTTTTTCAATCCAACATTCATGATTTCAAAAAACAGCATCACATCTGTATTTAATATTTTTTTTAACCAGTCTATTAATTTGCATTCTGAGAGTTTCTACTGTAAGATAATATAACTGGCCAAAATATTGTTGAGCTATTTATGTTTTTTTTGCATTCATATTTCCACAAACTCGAAATTGAGCCGACTTTCGTCCGCTACTCAAAGAGAAAAAAATAAATTAAAAAAGTGGGTCAACAATAATGTGCGCTTTGGTAATGAGAACCGACTTTCAACGTTTCAAAAAATTCAGACTAAAGTACTGGCCAAACATTCAATATTCGTCACTTTGGTGGTATTAAATTAATCTGATATGTATGGATATATTACAGATCGGCTAATGTACCAGTGCATCAGAAAATGTTTGAAGTTGCTAATACAAAAAAAAATTAATTGATAGCGTTAGTCATTCAATTTTTATGATGATTTTTCGGCTAGATTTTTTTTCGAGAAATTGAGCAACATTTACCCCCTTAACAAGACTACAAACTGTAGTGGAGAAAAAAAATTAATTATCATTGCACGACTGGCCAAATAAGTTTTCATAAAGGTTGAAGTATTTCAAAAAGTTTTCAGGAAAACAATATCTGCGACTTCCAAATTCGAGTTAAAATTGTAACTCGAATCCGCGCATAAAAAAATCTATAATAAGGGAAAAAAAACTTCTCGAAATCATGCGAGAATTTGAATCTCTAGCCCATTTCGAACAAGAACCACTTTTGGTTCAATATTGCTTTTAATTTGAAAAAGGCCATACTTTGGCGGTTTTAACCGCTTCAGAATTTTAGGACCAAATCGAGACTCAGAGGATGGTGAGTACACTTTACGACTTCTGTAAAACAACTTTTCTCAATTTTTCATTCTGTATTTACATTTTGTATTTATTTTCGTTAAATTACCGTGTCAAAAAAAATAAACAAAAAAAGTATATATCGCCGATGACGCATCGGTTTTTTTTACTCGCGCTCAAAAAAACTATAATAGCCCGTCACTCAAAAACTTTTGTTTTCTTCTCGCTCAAAGTCTTGGACGTCACCGTTCTTATCGACGTAATTTTTCACCATAACCAAATCGATGGCCCTGAATCGAATGAACATACTCTTGAAAGCTTTTCGACCACATTTGGAAAATTTTTTATCGATTTGACCACAAAAACACAAATGGTTAACCCGGTGACGTACGGGGTTCAATTTTTGCAGGCTAGTTAGGCGTTGACTACTGACAATGTTCTATTGAAGAAAACGTTATTGAAAGTTTAAGTCTCGGAATCGCGTTTGCTAACGTTGAATAACGTTTGCTAACGTTGAATAACGTTGGCAAACGAAACATGCTATGTTCCGCTCTGCTGAATCAATATACTGTACATCATACTTTTTGCATAATTCAATTTATTTTCTCGACAGTAAACAGAAGTAATAAGCAAAACCGATCAAGGGAATACTGTTAATTATAAATTAAAAAAAAAACAATTGAGTTATTTTTTCGTTCTTGTATTATTAAAGTTTCATTGACAGAAATTGACTTTTACAGAGTGCTTGTCCGAAGTTCGTATACATTTGTGGATTGGCTCTGTATTTGAGACTTTTGAAATTTGCACTTCAAATAAGATTTCATTTCGCTGCAAAATTCTTTGTTTCGATAAACGTAAATCAGCCCATTGAATAATGAATTGCTCACCAATACAATAAAGACAGAAAATCCAAAATTGTTTCGTGCACTCGAATTCATCGAAAAATAAAAACTTTCATCAAGATTTCAAACAGAAGTTTCAACTTTAAGGAGTGTACCGTTCGGCCATGATATTTATTTGATCTCCTAGTTCGATTTTTGAAATTTTATTGAAACCGAGACTGAATATGATTGCGGGTGTCAAACAAACCGCCAAAACGACGACTGTATAGTATGATTACATGTATTTTTTATTCCATGCCGTTCATCTAGAATATAGATGACTCGTAATAAAGTATTCAATCACGCTATAGTTAGTGGCATGGAATTCCGTTGCAGACCAGGGTTATTGTTGACCAAAATTGAGACTGAAAATTTATTGATTATCAACAATATTATTACATACCGAAATCACTAACATTGTTTCTTTTTTTGGAATACACAGGTTACGTACTTAACCGTCCACTTTTTTGCTATTTTAGAGCTAACGCCTACGCCCTATGCCCTTAACCGTCCATTTTGGCTTAACTGTCATGGTCCATTCTGGACACATCTGTCCAGATGACACGTTTTTTCGAATTAACTCGCAAACGGTTCATGATTTAACCAAACGGCAAACGGATTATAAATCTACCAAGGAAATTACGTTTTTTTATACTTTGTTATATTTCTTCTTTAACTCCCATGNTAAATGAGCGTCCGATTTATGGTTAAGGACTGTATTATATGAATAAAGTGTATTTATAAATTTTGAAGGCGACAGTCAGAAGTTTCATGATCCGTTGAAAATTCTGAAATTTATTTACTAGTTTTAGTGCAATGGTGAAATGAAGTTCTGGACAGATGTGTCCAAAATGGACCACACCGCTTACTCGTTTTGAGTGGATCATGACAGTTAACCGACCGTTCTTTAGTAAATTATTTTGAAAATTTTCTCTTTGTTTCTCAAAAGTTAATGTCATATACACCACCTGCGCCGTTATCGGGTCACCCTTTATCGGGTCAAAACCCGTTATCCGGTCAAAATTTTGACTAAAAATTTTCCAGCCACTCCACCTACGCACTGCGCCGTTATCGCGTCAAAAATTTGTCATTAAAATGCGTATGAATCCTTTTTCTGTATTTGTTTTAACCTAATGTTTTATTTTGTAGACGTCTCGATCTTTTCTCTATTTTTCCACATATCTTAAAGGCAAGTTTTACATCATTTTTTATATAAAAAATCAACTAGGAGTGCATAAATGTGAAATAGATACAAAGACATTGGAGACATTCTAGAAAATCACGGCTCGTACCGTTATCGGGTCATATTTTCATCCTGTCAAATAAGTCAAAATTCCCACTCGTTCCGTTATCGGGTCAAATTTTTCGATTAAAATTTTCCATACAATCCGCCTACGCCCTGCGCCGTTATCGGGTCAAAATTATTCCACAAAATATTGACCCGATAACGCCGCAGGTGGTGTAGCAATAATAAAAATTTTCAAGGGTCAAATGAGTAAAAAAGTATATAATAGTAAGAACTAACAGTCATAGAAAAGAGTCACGTGTTATAGAAAATCAAGTTCTTCTATAACATAATAAAGATACAACTATAGTTTACAATTATAAATTACATATTTTATATTATGTAACCATATATCCATCATAAGAAGCGTTACAGCAAGTTTAATCATGACTTTTTCTCCATTAATGGTTCCAGTATTTTCAAGAATATGTCGACTATTTCGATAAGTGATAAAAACGGCAATGTTCATTAAAGTAATGATAAGAAATGGAGTAATAATCAAAATCGCGTAACATGCACCAATTATAGTAGGGTCTATACTTTTTGTTATTATTGTGAAAAATCCATACGATGTTCGTCCATATTTCTCCAGCCCAACTGGTATACTACAAAATTACTAAGAAACGCAAAGAAAGCAAACCGACCCTAATTAGGCCTCATAAAGTGAGTTTTACCTGGCGACTAAAATACCAGTTACCCATGTAATGGTGATTGAGACGTTGGCGAATCGACTAACACCGACTAGACTTCTTTCAAGTGACCTTATAACCAGATATCGTTCCACCGAATGACACATTAGAGAATAGATCGACACGAATATTGTTAAGTAATTGAAGAATCCAATTGTCATGATTAGGGGTTGATTTTTTACTTTTTGAGATATTCGATAATTCAGTTGAGAAATTGCGC
>SCLG01000300.1:180283-216159 GCA_004367875.1 Oikopleura albicans | reverse complement strand
AAGGTCAGCCAAAGGGAATGAAGCCGGAGCTCCCAATGAAGAGTGGGTGCAAACAAGGTTGGTGGGCTTTTGGAGGTTATTGCTACAAGGAATTTGGCCTTAGGGTAGATGAAGGTGGTGCAATGGACACGGCGAATTTTAAAACATATAGCGACGGGAATCGTACGTGTAATGACGAATGGCTAGGATCCCGAATGGCAATAATGCCGACTCGGGAACACAACGCTATGATTGCCTCACTACTAGGACCCAGCTTTTTTGGATCAGATGTTTGGGTTGGAATTTATAATTGGGCTTATTACGACTATAGTTTTGCGTAAGTAAGAGTTTTTTTATTAGGTAGGGCCCCTACCGTAGGGGTCAGTCGTATTGTTTACAGACGGTAGCTTTAGGGGAAACGATATAAAATCGTTTTTTATCAGAAAAAACTTTTGTAGATTCAACGAAAGCGTAGAAGATCAAAAAATATGGAAGGTCTTGATTATAGGGTCTGAGAATGCCTGACCTGTATAACTTATAAGCGAAACTCATTAATTTTTTAGATAAATTTCACGTTTTTTATACTTTTTCAGTTTCTTCCATTTGTTCGGCGAAAATGCCGTTTTTAGACTTTTTTGGATAATTTTTTTGGGTGATTACTAGGCCAAGTCATTTTGTTAGACTTGGACCTTGTAAGGATCACAAATCCAATTTTGCCAACATCTTACATATCCCTTAATTATTTATTTTCAGTCTAGACAATACGGACAGGTTATTATATTCAAATTGGATTTTTGGAAAACCAAACCACTTGCAAAGTAATTTGGACAAGTGCGTGAGCATGAAGTGGCGTACAGAAGCAAGTTATTTGGGCACCACTAGACTTGGCGAGTGGGACAATAGACATTGGTAAGTGGCGATTTTCAGATAAATTATTTTTTGTACAGTATTTCTGGTGGTAATTCTTTTAGATAAAAGACACTGTGTTAAAGCGGCACCTGTTATGACACATAACTTAGCCTTAACGTGACGTGACAAAAATTTTAACTCAATCAATAAGCTGAAATTTTCGCATTTTTGGCGTATAGTTTCTTGCGTTTGACACCGCGTCATATTGGCTCCCCGTTTGTCGCGTTAATGCAACGTACGTCGCGACGCGTCGTGTTAACGGATATCCTATTATTCGAGTTATTAAGTTCTTTATGATCTAATTGTGCTACAACCCACTTTTTAGTACAAATAATGTTCTCCCATACATGTGTTCCCATGAGCAAACAAGTGAATTTCCGTCAAGTAGCTACACTTATCCCAGTGTGTATTCTTTGCCATTGGTGAAATGTCCCGCTGGCTGGATTCCGTACCACTCAGCATGTTACAAGTTTGAAATGGACGCCAAAAGTTTTGACGACGCAAACGACTATTGTCAAAATCAAGCTCCGGACGGCGCCCTCATGACGAACTTGTTGACGCTTTGGGACGAGTATGAAATGCAATTTGGTCAAACTTTTCTCCGAGATGACTCTTTGCCGAACCGAGATCCTGACGATTTGCCAAATGGATATTGGATAGGCCTTCGATTCAAGTAAGTCAGATTTCACATGACAATACTCCTGTAACCGAGCTTGGTCATGAGACTTGTAACACGTGCGCTACCCGCTGATTTATACCGGTTTATACCGATTAATACCGGAACATTATTTTTTTTAAGTTTCGACTAAAGAAGGGACTTCTAAAACGAAGTCTTACTTGAAACTTTATTACATTAATTATGGAATTACGACTAATTGTGTAAAAAATTAAGGCAAAAAAGCGGTAGATGGGGCTGGATTGATAATTGGCCGTTAACCCGTAGCAACTGGGCCGGAAATCACCCCCAACCGAACAAATACGGTGAGTGCGGATTCATGAACCAAAATGGCCAATATGAGTCTACCGGCTGTTCTACTCCCCGACCATTTGTGTGTAAAGCCGAGTTCTACGATTTTACGCCAGAATGGGATATTGGCCCATTGGGAGATCCGGTTGGCTGCGATGCTGGATGGACTTTAGTAGGACTGCATTGTTTGCGTGTCTTTCCAGAAGCCTTACCTTATGAAGACGCGAGAACAGATTGTAAATTGAGGAAGAGTAACTTGGTATCAATTCATTCTCCAAATTACAATGCCTTGATAACCGGTAAGAATTGTTTAAACAAGTTGTCTTACCCCGTCATTCTCAGCACCGACACACGGTTTAAATTTACTTACTATACGAAATTTGTATTATCATTTCTTAAGATTTGTATAACAATATAACAAGTGACTCGCGCGGTATGTGGATTGGTTTCACGTGGAAGGGTGATTACATTGGATGGCAATGGGAGGATAGTAGTGAAGTGAGTTATACCAACTGGGATAATGGCGAACCAAACGACTGGGGTGGTGTTGAGGAAGACTGCGTTGAGCTCCACCAAAGCGGCTTTTGGAATGACAATCCATGTAGCTAGGCTGTCCAAAATACTGGTACTTAGGCAAACTTTTTAACGCCGTTTTTAATACAACGGGTGTGCAAATTTGTCAAGTATTTTTAAAACAAATTTTGTCGTAAAATTTGTTCGTAAAATCTATCGTTAAAATTGAATACAGTGATCCCTCCCTTAAGTGCCGCATTTTTGGCGGCTTAAGTGTAGCACTTAAGGGCGGGGGGACTGTATTGAACAGGACTTTGTAGTTGAAAAACTTCTATATAGAGAAATCTTTGGGCAGGCTTGCTTTAGTACTTCGTTTCCCTACATGTGTAAGGCAATTGTCGATACCGAGTACTGTGCCATGGCCCGCGCCTCCGAGTTAAAACCATGTGGATTTGTCGGCGTTTCTGAAGAGGAGTGTATGAAAGAGTGGCATTGTTGTTATGACCCCTTCACCGAGGTCATTCCAGGTCAACATTGTTTTAAACCGGCGGCACCGATAAACGTTGGCATGGCAGCCGGGGCAGCTGTTGCCGTCACCGTTGTTGTCATCGCCCTGGCTCTTGGGGGTTATTGCTTTTTGACCAAGTATGGAAATCCGTTTGGCTCCGGTGGCGGATCATTTAGTAATCCTATGTCGAATACTTGAGTAAAATTGCTTTTCGCTCATAGACTATTGAAATTGTAAAAAAGCTATAAAACGACGTTAAAAAAATATCAAAAGATACAAAATTAAAAGTATATTTTACAATCTGTGAAAATAAATGTGTGAAAGTTGTTCAAGTTCATATTTTATTATTAGTTATATAAGCTGAGATAAGGGAACGCGCCGCTCGCTTTTGCAAGGAAGAATTGACATTTTCTCATAAATTTTTCAAAAAGTATTTTCGGCATAAGTTAACCGAAAAATCTGAGAAAATCTAGTAATCAGAATTTCTAGCGGAAATTAACATGTTTATAAAAATATTTTTTAAATTAATAGTGTAGAAAAAAATTCGTACAAATTGTCGACTTCAAAAATTCAATTAGGTTGTGAGTAATTCATGTGGGTAGAAATAGGACACGTTGATTGGTTGCAATAGAGGAACTGATGGAAACAAGCCAATCAGAGGGCTTATTTAACAACAGTGTTATTTACCGTTTAGGTGAAAATTTCCAATTGTCAAAAAATGTGCAAATATTTATGTACGGCATAGATCTTCTGAAAAGTTTTTCGACATTAAATAAACTATTATTTTTAGTCTTCTAAATATGTGTTTTCAAAGGCTTTTGCTGTGATTATTAAAATCATACAATCTGAATAATTTATACATATACCATAAAAAATTCAATTTTTGAATACAGATCGTTACGGAAAATTAAACTTTTTTTTCCTACTAAAAACCATCCGTTACAGGGCGTTGTATGTCCTTTGCCGTGATTGGCTCTTAGTAGGGAACTAGCTCTGAGTAGTATGAAGGACGAAAAAAATTATCCAATAGGCGCGCGAGTAACGATCTGTAGATTGACCTTAAAGTAATATTTTTTATACTTTCAAGATTTCGTATTTATATTTTTAATTATTTTTCTCTCAAAACTTTGGTGCCAAGCGTATTTACCAGTCATTCTTCAGAAGAGTCAGTGTATCAACGCGTAATTTTCGTCGTTGATCTCTCAGCTTTTGCGTCAACGGATGAAAACAATTGATAACGAAAAAGTAAAACCGATAAAAACAACAGATAACGAAAGTGAAACTTTTTCTAAATCTCTGTCTTCATCTTTGTTTCTGTGTAAACACGGCTTTTTTTATTAAGAATTCGACCAAAAAGGTCAGAACCACGTAAAAGTAATATGAGTTTTTGGGGCCGACCCATGTGTCCTTTCATGGGACCAAAAGTCTAAATAAGGTGCAAGGTTTTATATTTTTCCCTGTGACTGCAATTTAGGGAGCGTTAATAGATACTCATTGACGTTGACAATGTCTTACATTACTTTTTTATTAGCAGTAAAATGACTACCGGATCTCATGAATGGAGAAAAAATCTTATGATGGCTATTTAAAGCGTTAACGAACGGCGTTAACATGATGATTTCGGCGGCTGGCGGTTATCGAATAGGGGCTGACCCATGACGTTTAAACGGTTTTAGTAATTTTTCAGTTTGTACGACTGATCAACATCACTCGGCCAAAACGTCAATCAGATCATGAAATTTGCGACTCGGGTTTCTTTAAAACCAAACCAAATCGCATCGAAAAAATCAGACTATTTTAAATATTAAATATTTAATTTAAAAATTATAAATTTAATAAAACAACAAAAAAATAAAAGATGAATTTCGCAAAAGTACTGTTTTTGTTTGAATTGATGATGATGGTGGAAGCGGTACCAGTTCGAAGCAAGCGCTTTGCCACCTCCCAGTGGCGAAGCCTACAGAGCACGCGAATGAACGAAAAACTCGCGAAACATTTTTGGCGCTCAATTGGCCGGTACCGAGACGCAAAACGCGCGCCGAATAACTCGCGCAATGGCGACAAAGAAATGACCTTGGTTGGCAACCCAATGAGCGGCTTCAGAGTTAAATTTGCTAAGCGACGATCTAATTAAAATTTCGAAATAATTTCTTGTGAAAAATTATTTTTAGGGACACAACGTTTCTTCGCAATATTGTCAGTAAACAATGTTTACTAAACATTCATAATTCAGTATTTGAAATAAAAAAAAGAAAATACTTATGGTAATTTGTCCGACATATTTGCCATGTTTTCATTTTTTTCAAAATGCTAAATTATGAATTTTCCGGACAATATAATATAGAGAAATTATGTCGCAATCTTGCTGTAGTAAATTTAACCAGCTGAAAATTATAGGTTATAATTTTCACTTACACTGCTTTTTGAGTAAATTACAGGCATTTTTTTTGCAAATATTATATAACTCATTTGTATGAAAAACGCAAGCTCATTCGCTAACCAATTTTCTTCAGCCAATAAGTATGCGTAGGTCGACATGGGCATTCTAGTAGGAACTTTTACTCAAAATTCACTGTAAAAAAAATATATATTGGCAAACGGTAAAACAAAAACTGTACATTTCTTTGTTATTTTCATTTTCTTCGTCGTTATTAACGACTATTTTTATTTGTTTCATTCGCTGGAAATAAATAAATTTAAAACTGCAACTGTATCTGACTATTTTGAACAATTATGTAAAAACTATTTTAAAAATACATGAACATTAAATGTATCGTTGAATTTTTAAACAGTCAGGAACATATAATATCCGTGCATTGTTTACATCAATCAGGATTTGCCGCCTTTAGAAATACAGTAGTTTAAGTCTTATCTTGGCGCTTTTGCCTGAGTCATAACTTATGACTCATATGACCCAAAATCTGTCAAAATAAGAAGCACTTTTTGGGTTAGGTCGAACAATTGGCCAGTTTCACGCGTCTTCATGACTCATCGGGCTAAAAACGGTCAATATACAGTGACGGGCGCCAATTTCCTGTGGGTTGGGCATGCGCCAGAGTGTGCTCAAGAGTTCAGTCTTAAATTACACGAAATTAGTACTCACCCTTAATGATAACTATTGATGAAACTGGCGCATGTCTAAATCACAGGAAATAACGGTTAGACAACAGTTGATCGATAGCATATTGTCGATAGGTCTAACTTTTTCTGTACAAAGGTTGTACTACAAACTATTTCGAGAAGTAGCTTGAGAGGTAGCAAACGAAATTGTGACGTCCTTGACGTTCACTTTTACACTTTCTTTATATTTATATCTAAAGAAGGATATTTCGTAAAGGTATGGGGAAATTAAATCTTAACAAACAATATTTACTTTCACAAAATCCAACACTGCCACTTTTCAGTTACAGGAACAGTAATTTTATCATTTGGACACTGACGTAGTAGTCCCGAACGACGTAGTAGGTTTCTTTGAGAGCCCTTAACGTGGCTGACAGTTGACGAGTGATACGCTGACTAATTTTGACCGTTATCAAAATATATAGGTAAAAATGACAATTTTTTAAGCAAACGGCTCAGTACAAGGACGTATGTTTATAATGTGTTTTCCAGCATGCCATCTATGTCTTTTAAATGTGCAGTGCGTAGGCGTACTACCTGGAATTTTGGGCGAAAAAACTGCCGGATTGACAGGCACGGCCCGGTGTCTCGGTCGTGCCAAAATTTGGCACTACGCTCATAAGAACTGGAAACTCTTGAAGAGTTTATAATGTATAAGCGAGTTGATAAATTATTAACAAAGGCTAAGTTTTTCATATTTAATAGTTTATTATAGGTAATATGACTAGGTATTTTTGAACTTTTCAGGTATTCTATATCGTTTGAAAAATACTTTGTTCTATTTGAGCAGATACGACTAAACCCATAAATAATTACTTTTAAGAAATAGGTTCAAAATATTACTTGTGCCAAGCGGCACACATCTGGGTTCTTTCTGATTTTATTTATGCTGTAATTTGTGAAATTATGGTGCGTGTAAAATCCTTGTTATTCATTTCTTAGGCACCGTCAACTATCATTAGATAAATTTAAAAAAATAAGTAAGTGCCATGTATCACACTAGTAACTGAATTAATTTGACCTTGTTTAGTTAACTTATCACAAAATAATTTTCGGACCTATTAACTTAAAAAAGTGTAATACATACGCATTCTTACTCTAGTATAAATATGATTATTCCTCACTTATTTAATCGGCGCGATGCTTTCATAATACACGTATCTAATTTGAAAAAATATAAAAGCGATAAAAAAAAACCTTATAGATTTTAATCAAATGGGGGTGTCGATATATAAATGAAGATTTCTTGAAGAGGTAGTTCTGGATTTGAGTCACTGAAGGGACAGAGGTTTTTTTAAAGGTACCACTTCATTTAGCACAATCATCAATTTGATAGAAGGTTCAATAGAGGACATTTTATATAAATATCCCATAAAAAGGAATGAACTTAGTGAAAAAATACGGTATTATCTATCCAATCGGATTTCCTGATGCTATATTTTCTCGTGTAATGATTTTTTTCTGATGAAAGTGACTCGGCAATTAGCCAACAAAAACAACTATGATTACTCGTCACGTGTTATATTTGTTAATTACCGCGTCACTTTCATTATAAGAAATCTTTTCTATTATAAAATTATAAGATTTAACCCTCAAATTGTCAATTTTACCAAACATACCGGCAACATTAAAATCGAAAATACAAATAAAGCCATTTGAGGTGGGTAATACCGTGTCGAAGAGTTTCACGTTTTTAGACGGTATCTGATCTATTTTATCTACCATAACTTTGGAATTAAATAAGTTTGAACTTTTTAGTTTGTAGTATTAATTCACTGTTACTATGGACTAGTTTTCAACTAACCGTTGAGTTTTGACGTTTTTGAAAAAAGAAAATTGTCCTACGAGTTAACCACTGAACACACGTCTGTTTCACTTATTTTTATGGTCCGAAACGTCAAGATAAAGTTATTAACTCTAAAACGAAACATTAAAAAACGTTTTTAAATACCATTCAGTAATTTTATAATTACCCAATAAATAATAATACAGTATTATTAATACCTAAAGAACGAGGAAAGGATATTTATAACGACTGACAAGAGTAACAAATCTTCCTCATAATCAGTTCAGAAAATTTTTTTGGATATGTGTTCAGGGGTTAAGACCCATATATTAACTAAATATTCAAAAAATATATCAAGTTCGGATCGTAGTTTTTTAAAAGTTCATCGGCAATGTCATCTCCGAAACGGAATTACCCTGAGTAAGATATCACTTACACACAAGAAAGAGATAAACGCGAGAAATAAATAGATACTGAAAGATACGTTGGTTGAAAAATTATGGGAAATTGATTTTTTTTAACTATTTCAATCTTTCTCGTCATATCCGGAATCATTATTGTTGTCATTGGACTGGTGTGTGCGCGGTCGCATGACAAGGACGCCCTCGCGCCGCTGATTTCGATCGAGGACTAACTCGGCCCCCGGTTCCTCATCGGCGGTAACCACCGGAGGCGTTATATTATCAACGGGCTCGTCAACATCGCCCGTTGGCTCCTCTTGAATACCCGACATTGTTTTGAACGGGGTGTTATTGGTGCTATTGCGGGGAGTCGCGTCACGCTCGTCATATTGGGGAACGGATAGAAGTGATGATCCCTAAAAATTCATGATAATCATAGTACAGCCCCTAACCCCACAAGTTATCCCGAAAACCCTTTTCAGAAACTTGTTTAACCCGCGTTTTGTTCGCGGGTCTCTGTTGTCATGAGACTGGTGCGCGTTTAGCCCGCTTTGCGGGATTGTTATGTTATTAGAGTAGTTAAATGCGACCTTTCACCCCGCTACGCGTGGCTGCTTTGTGATGGGATTGGTATATTGCATAAAAAATTCTATTCTTCATAAAATATTGTTTGAGATGTTGATTTACGACAGGCGAACAAAAAAACAACAACGAACCTTGTTGCCATTTTGCGGGGCAAAATTTGTGTTGTTATATTTCCCATTTTGATCATCATTAATGCTGAGCATGTTTTGAAGTTTATGCCTTATAGCTTTTCGCATCGTACTCGAACCAGAGGCATTGTTTGGCATGACGCGCGCACTTTGGGCACTTATTAACGAGTCGCTTGGTAAATCTGAATTAGTGATTGTAAATTAACTGTTTTTGGAATCCTAGTAGTATTTAACGTTGTTAATATTCCGACTGCGAAATGTGCTTTAACAAATGTGATACTTGGCAGTAAACTGCCAGATATTCTTACATGTTTGTTCTGTTGACCGTCGATGACCACCGCTAAACGATGCGCGTCCCAGAAGCATTGAACTCCGTCTTCTACCCTGACCCGGCCACCATGTACCACTCTATGAAATTAACCGGTTACTGATATGTCTCACTGATACCATATGACACCGTGGTTTTTCCAAGAAAAAGGGTTTGAAACAAAACGCTTTCGGGGAAAACTATATTGAAGTTAGCTCTCCCATGTATAATGTCATAAAAAACTGGTACAACGACTGGTACAAAATATTGAATGATACTTTTTTCCCTGTCGACATTTGGTACCAGTCGTGTAGTGTACCAGTCTTGTTCCACATTCATGATACACGTGAGTAATTGGGTAAAGTAAAAAAAT
This sequence comes from Oikopleura albicans, assembly GCA_004367875.1. Taxonomy (NCBI): domain Eukaryota; kingdom Metazoa; phylum Chordata; class Appendicularia; order Copelata; family Oikopleuridae; genus Oikopleura; species Oikopleura albicans. The sequence goes on along the minus strand of SCLG01000300.1, from coordinate 206,583 downwards.
ACCTGTGAATTCGATAGTGTACTACGGCGACGATTGGCATCATCACGAACATCTTTACCAAGTTTCCAAGCCGCATACGATTTTTCCAGTTCATCCTACAAACTAGCGTTGGTTAACAAATTCACACTTTAACCTCGAGTGATCATTTGCCTAATTAACATTAGCAAATGTTTTACGCACACCATGAACTGTGTAATGATAAACTACTAACATTTTTGGAAGACAAATATAGTACGGACTTTAAAAAGGGGGTCATAGGCGCTGTTCACAAACTTGACTTGCCAGAAAATTGACTACAACGGACACCATTTACGATTAATTTTAATCGATTTTTTTCTAACTCACGAACAAATGTTCTGTAATAAATTACAGCTGGTTGTTGTCCGATAACTCAAAGACCATTAATATCGTCTGTAACCTATGTTGGAGGCATGGTCAACGGACCCCAACGCCCAATCATCACGTTAGGAACGTTGGGGAATTTTTTATTCCGAACGTGTTGGGAGCGTTGGGGAAAATTAAAGCGTTGACCAACGCTTACGTTGGGTGTTGGGGATATTTGGAGCGTTTGCCAACTTTTCCAACACTGGTAACTAAAATCAAAGACAATTTACCTGTACTTCAGCGTTACAGAAACAATAAATAATAGAGACGAAAAGGCCTTGAAGTGATAGCGTTATAGCGTTGATGAAGTTGACTATTGTTTTTAGCGTTGATTTGTCCTCTTCGGCGAGGACACTGACAAACATGGTCGATACATAATGAATGCCCAGCAGCGGAATCAGCGCGAGATTGGCGCGCAATAAGCGATAGCGAAAGTCGGATTTTCTCAGAGTCACGCGTAATTTTGACCCCACAATTGAAACGACGGAAATAAAAATGAAGACATTAATTAAGACAGAGATCATTATTGGCACTTCTGTGATTAACTCATACGAGTAGCTTTTCGAGAAACTTTTGGAAGCACTTCCGTAAATATCTTCATCGTTCATCCAGCAATTGACATCGGGCCTCATTACCATATTTACAATAGCCTTAAACATGAGTTACATGTATACGCAACATTTGTGTTTTTTAATTTTAAATTAATAATCTTAATAATTTTAAATTAATGATCTATTTGATTTTTTCCTAGCAATATAAATGGCTGCTAAATACCTATAATTCTGATTATCGAAGATCAATTTTTTATTCAACGAAAGACCCCGGTGCCTTTAATAATCAATAAAATTGATGATAGATACTACAAAAGAAAATATTACAATTCCGGAACACTTATTCAAAACAAGTTCTCGCCGAATAACGTTAAACATAACATAGTAAAATCTCAATGAATTTGTGTTGAAAGTTCATAACATTATATAAATTTTAAATCATATGGTAATACAATTATAAAATTTTGTTGAGGAAGGAAGGGAAAAGGTTACGTACCCAAACGAGTGTTGGAATAAGTGCAAAGCCCCAACCAAAGGCAAGATAATATTTGATATTGCTCATCGAGCGGAAAGCAGCGCGTTGCAGCAGCATCTTTAAGTAAATTCCTTCCACCAAAAACCAAAAATAATTCGAACACGTAAAATAATGACTAGCAACTTCATACATGCGACACCAGAACGTTGCCTAAACAGGAATATTGAAAAAAAAACTTGAAGATAACCGATTTTGAGAATCAAAAACGTCCGTATTGGAAGTAAGGACTGTATTATTGCACTTGAATTATTTGTACATGAATTATTATTATACTCTTGAAAACACCCAAAATGATCAAATATGTTTATTAAATAATGTAAGCAAAAACGAATTCCAAAAATTTTATTCAACAAAAAATTGGATTTGCAAATTTTCAGAAATGGTCGAGAAACAGTACAGCCTGTAGAGCCTGTACTGTACAGGGTGAAGTAATATAGATGCTAAGCCGTTTTTTGATGACTTATATTCGCGAACCAAAAACGGCTTAGCATCTATATTACCTCACCCTGTACATTTTACCAGACAATAAATTTGCCAGAGAACTTTTTACGAAGTTCTTTTTAAAGAATAAAAAATCTAGACACTTTACAGATACTTTATTTTAGATACTTTATTATATGTTAATTAGGATTCCAACTCGTCAAAAATACTCCTTTTTGTATCCCTAAAAACATCGATCTCAAAAACCACGATGAAACCTTGAATATCGAAAACGGGTTCATCGTCTTAAGGTAACATGTACAAAACAAAAACCTGTCAGATGAAATACGATTGTCACTTTTAANATTCGCGAACCAAAAACGGCTTAGCATCTATATTACCTCACCCTGTACATTTTACCAGACAATAAATTTGCCAGAGAACTTTTTACGGAGTTCTTTTTAAAGAATAAAAAATCAAGACACTTTAGATACTTTATTATATGTTTATTAGGATTCGAACTCGTCAAAAATACTCCTTTTTGTATCCCTAAAAACATCGATCTTAAAATCCACGATGAAACCTTGAATATCGAAAACGGGTTCATCGTCTTAAGGTAACATGTACAAAACAAAAACCTGTCAGATGAAATACGATTGTCACTTTTAAGGCGTCATGTGGTTTATAGACTATAAATTATAGGCTATAATTTATGGGTGCCGTAGAATTTAATGAATAAGTGACCTTCACAAAAAATCGCATTTATTGAATTGGGTCAGCATATCCATTTTTGTTTTAATTCCGCTACAATATTTAATCTTAAATCCGTGATCTGATAGGTTTATGTTGACAGTCGATGAGTAGTTTGACAAGCGGTGGCCCAAAACAACAATTAGCCGGTTCAGGTGGGTCGCCCCTAACTGGGCTGTTTTATTCGTTTTTATTTAGGATTGCACCGGTTTCAATCATCTATTTTTATTGATGTTAAAATGAATTGTTGCTCAGTTTTAATCTACACAAAATACGGTAGATAAGAAACCAGAGGAACATGCGTTATACCAAATCAGACGGTGCCATCTATGCATTCTAAACGTATTACTTACCAAGGCATCATCGACACAGAAAGTGTCTTGGAGCTGGACGATATGATCATAGTCGCCCACCATTAGTTTATTCTGTGGGTTGATGACGCGTTTGAATATATATTCCATGACATAGGTAAATATTTTATCTTCGGTCATGTTGTGCGAATTGAAGTCGGTGACATTGCGCTCTTCAAAATAATTTCGCATTTTTTGGGTTGACCGAAGTGTCGATTCGTTCGAGATTGAGGTGTCCAACTCTGATAAATGAAGATTAATGTTGAATACTTTTTTTTAATAGGGTATTAAATATTAACCAATTAATTTCATACCGGATAGATCTATCTTTTTATGAGGCGTTATGAACTGTCCGTTTTTTGTATATTTTATTCGTTGTCTACAAAACAGATGCGCATACAAATGCCCGCTAAAGCTCCCTAATAGGAGGAAGTCCCTATTTTTATAAATTTAATTTCCCAGTTTTTGCTATCGAGGATAAGCGGACAGTTACATGCGTCTTTTTTACAGAAAACAAATAAAGCAAATAAAAGCGTACAATTTATACTGTCTCATAAAAGTATTTTGGAGTTGAAAAAAAAGGAATCTGAAATTTTCGAGAGTACGCTAATTTCGAACTATGTCTGATGTTTTATCATTAAAGAATTTTTTGGATAATCTTTATATGTTTGTAAGGTGAAATGTTAACGGTCTCTAAAATGAAAGAGTGTCGAAATTACGGCATGCAACTCTGATAAATGATGATTAATTTTTAATCCTTTTTTGAAAATCATGTATATTAAAATTAGGAATTAAATATTTACCAAATGCAATTTCAAACCGGATAAATCAGAGTGAATTGACAAGACTGACAAGGACGTTACTATTATCGGAGCGATTTTCATTGTGGTAATGAGCTCAGGGTCGAGCCCCTTCGGATGTCGACATAAATGCTATCCGCGTTGAGCTTAATGCCAAAACGCAAATCGCTACGGTAAGCAGTAATGCTGTTTTCAGATTATATTATTTTAAAATCTTTATAAATAAATTATTTATTTATACACCACTTGCGCAGTTATCTTACGATAGTATTTTAAAAAAATGACAGGATACCTGCGCAGAGCGTAGGCGTGAAAATGACGAAATAACACAACGTGTCTCTATCGGTTAAGCAAAAATAATTGGATGCAAGTTAACTGCATATGCATCCGATAGTCAAATAAATGTTGTAATATTGCATGAAAAAAAAAGATAAAAGATTACATTTTGGCAAGATAACTGCGCAAGTGGTTTATAGTTTGTTACACAATTTTCACGCCTTTGATTATGAAATATAGCGACCCTAATGGGGCGAATTTACGTAAAAATTATGTCAAGTTACTTACTGCCCTATATTTTAAGTTTCCCAAAAATATTTCCCAAACTTACTTCCATAAATATCATGCAATAGCCAAATTCCTGCGCGTAGCATAAACGATATCTGCAAGTTTATATGAATGTATATCCGTGTACACCTCAGTCGCCGCAAAATGATCATTATAAATGATCCAAGGCATGTTGCAACGAGTGAAATCGCATACCCTGATATGAGAACCATTCGTGCATATTGTAGNAAAAATATTTCCCAAACTTACTTCCATAAATATCATGCAATAGCCAAATTCCTGCGCGTAGCATAAACGATATCTGCAAGTTTATATGAATGTATATCCGGGTACACCTCAGTCGCCGCAAAATGATCATTATAAATGATCCAAGGCATGTTGCAACGAGTGAAATCGCATACCCTGATATGAGAACCATTCGTGCATATTGTAGTAGTTGGACTTCCCACTCCTTTGACGTATCCGTCGTTCGATTCCCGCTCACAATGTTTCCCTTGAAGCCAAAATCATAACTGTTAATTCCACAGTCTTTATTTTCACACGAGGGTTGATTCATCATTTCGAGGTAGCCTCCGTTATGCTTGGCGGAGGCACTCTGACAGGGCTCCCGTAGAAATTTTCCCCAACCACTTGGGTAGCAAGGCTGCTGGGTCATCATATCCTAAAGAATACAATGAATTTTCAGAGATGTCGGCGTAGAGGCTAACTCTTTAACGACACCAAAAACATGTCTAATAATTGCAATTGGCCAGTCGTTTTTTTTTTCACTCGAAAAGAACGAGGTGAAATAATAATTTTATTGTTCCACTTTCCAAAATAAAAATAAAACCCGCTCAAATCCCATTCAGTCAAAGACCTACTGTAGAAATTATTTTATTTGTAAACTTGTACACGAAAAAGGACCTATACAATTTAGTTTTGGAATTCTAAATACAATTTTTAGGATTCCTAAAGTCGTAATTTGCGTGTACCTTAATACAGTTGGTGTGGTAAGAAAGTGACAGTAACGGAATTAAGTGACACTTTGCGGAGTTTTTTGAGCAAAATGGGCAAAAGTGACGGAACGAAGTGACAGTTTGTGACAAAAAAAAAATTGGAAACGAAAGTGTCACTTCGTTACCATACCAACTGTACATACATTCGATCGAGGAAAATAAATCTAACCATTTTAAATTCTTCACTGAATTTGTGGTACTCGTAGAAGAAATGATCGGGCCATTGTCTGTCGGATTCATTTTTTAGGCCGCGCATAATGTGGACGGATTCGACCAGCTGCAGGATGTAAAAGGGACATTGAATGTCCGCCATTCGATCATAGGGAGTTTCGGGCATACAAAAGTATGCCTTGTACGTGGTTGGACAGGTATCGACATCGGACAGATTTTGGGGTTGATTTTTTGGATTAATACAATTTTTGGCATCATCTATCCAGCCGCACACAATCTGTAGATTAATTTGTTGAGCATCAAGACTCCAAAAATTCTAAACAATAAAAGCTTAGGGCTGCAATCAAAATTCCTATTTTATGGTTATGAAATTGTGACAAACCGTCGTTGAATGATTAAATCGAAGTACTTTGAAGTATTAAAAAAGTGCTGGGTAATCATATTAAAAAAGCAACGTAGACCACATTCTCACTCTAGTCTTTTGATAAACACAGTGTAACATAACCGAGTATCCCATTATTGGCCCTGATTAGCCAATTGATATTCAAGCTCTATTGCCATTGGCCGAGGCGCTCATTGTAACTTATGGTTTATCATTACGTCACAGGACTTCGCTTTCATCAGCAAAGAGCGTTACGAGGTCGTAACGGGAAATTTTAAGCAGACGCACCGGAGTTAAAATACAAGTTTATTTTTGACATCGCATTGTAACTTCGACCTAATATTTTTACGAGCTCTGTTTTTCATTTAGTTTATACAAAGCACTTTATTCTGTTAGATATGCCAAAGCAGTAATTACTTTATGAGACCCTATATTCATTGATAAAAAATAATATTTATATAGTCACAATTAAAAAGGCGTATAGGAAGTAATAATATTTTCAAAGTTTACCAAGAACGTTTTGTATTGCCGTCTTTATGATCACAATTAAAATTTAAACGGTCTTAAGCTGTCACATTGGGTTAATTTGACAAGTTTACCAATACTTCATTAAGTACTTATAATAATACTTATATAACTTATATAAAATATACCGTATGGGGACGCTCTGACTCTGAGGGTGACGCCATAATAGCGTTACAAATAATAGGAAAATTTATCGAAGCCTCAGAGCCAGAGAGTCCCCATACGGTACATTTTCAATTGTGAACAAAACCCATATTTTCACTAATGTTAACAAAAAAAAAACCTTATTTTTAATTTTAAACGGTCAAATCGGTTTTTAAAATCTTGTTAGCAGAATAATTGCGCCAATTTTTTAATAAGTTATATCAACAATCATTTTTTAACGTTAACCTTTTTCGTAAAACAGTTCTTCAGCTGTAGCCTGGTCACCTCTTATCTTGGCAAAAATCTATTATCTCCACAGATTTTGGGCGATGAGTAAGGATGACGATTGCCAATTTTTATATGAAAGTGTCAATATAATACACCACCTGAGGGATTATCTTACCTTTATAAACGCTTAAAAAGCGGTAAGATAACCCGTCAGTGCAGTTAGTTTAACAATTGAAAATCACGATACGTTTTGCTCAAAAAAGTGGTAACCCAATCTTGGTAAGATAACCAATGGTAAGATAACCCTTCAGGTGGTGTAGTGTAATAACTGTAAGTCATAAGTTATGACTCATAACTGTCGTGTTAACATAAATAGTTACAGTAAAAGCTATTGTTAAAATTTGTTTACTTACCAGTATAATCGCGCCAAAGTAAAATGTCGCAGATAGCTGACCCATTTACGCAAGTAAAATGAGGCTGTATCATTTCAGTCGTTCGACCGACGCCAGATTGTCAAATTCGTCTAAATTTATTTTTGTTACTATTTGAGCTGATGCTGTCACGCTAACTGTCCACAATTTAATTCTAACAATGCAATTTTTTGTTCTTCTCTTTAAATATGACTCTAAATAGACGCGTTTATCATCAAAGGGACTCTTGAACCACAAATGGCCATACACTTTGCGCTCGTGATATCATATTTAAGCCTTAAAAATGTACCTATCANAAAAAAAAATATTTCGAAAATTTTTTAACCCACCCAAAATTTTGGATTTTTTTTTTTCGAAAATAGTTTTTAAAAAAGTTACAAAACTTATATTCTTGATTGTTTATATAGTTTCTGGTATTCCCATACTCAAACGCTTGGGACAGCATTGACTGAATGCTTTAGAGAAGTAGCCTTCCCACAGACTTTGGAGATATTCCTGTAGACTTTGGATATTAATATGAGAACAAAAACAAATTGTAAACCGATTACAATTCGTTTCATACGCGTTTCAACAAATTTCCAGCTAATTATGCCTATTATTTAAGCCCTTTTTGAGCCCGGTGCCTTTTAGTCACACAAATGCCCCCTGGAGGTTCTTTTATATTGGTGCCCCCTGGGAGTAAAAATTTTATAAAATTGCCGTCAAGTGAACTTGTGTATCGTGTGTGGGTGTTGAAAGTGACGTGGTGTGGTCAAATTACTGTTGAAAAAGATACAAAAATTTTCTAAAGCACGTCAATTTCATTATCGACACACGGTATACACCACCTGCGCTCTTATGTTACCACAAGAAAACCGAAAAAATGGTAACATAACGGGATGGGGCGTAGGCGATTGGTAACATAACGGCGTAGGGCGTGGGTGGAAACTGAGGTCCATTATGTCACAAAAAGTGGTAACATAACGGTATTTTGGTAACATAACGTGTGTTAACATAATGGCGCAGGTGGTGTACTACACAATTTTAGTATAACATAATCAGTAATAAACAAACAATTTGTTTTGTTTTTTCAAAATAACATAAAAATGGCCTCTGCATTAAATATTCAAATGTTATGTTTGTTCTAGATTTAGATTACTCATGAAATGACTCGGAAACAAATTTTTCTGTCGAAAGCTGTAAAATATGCTTTGGCGCTAGAGAGCTGCTCAGTATTACTTAGAAGGAGTGATATTTGAATAGTCGTCTTCTTTTTGTTTCTCTTTTTCACAATATCTTNGCAAAAATGTGAAACAAAAACTGAATTTGTGTATATAGAAAGTACTTGTGAACTTGTGATATGATAGACTTTTGACGCGTAAAAAAAGTAAATTGTTCTCATTTGTCAGCAGAACTCATAATACTCTCTGTTTCACAATTTTACGACTTTGATCACATTCTTGCGCTACTAATTTACAGCGAATTAAGCATAATGTCAATTTTTCATACAAGGGCAATGTGAGCATCTTAGTATGAGTTAACGAGTTAGGATTATCACAGACGCTTTTGTTAGATTTGTAGAATGGGCTTTCTTTCAAAATGCAAATCTACCAGACTATATGCTAGACGTAAAAATACATAACATCACAATATAAGGACTATTTTCAACTACAATTGTACTCCCATTTGGGTCTAATCGACTAAATTTTAAATTACAAGAAAAGCTTGGAATGCAAAGGGCGTTAACCCGACACGTTCATGTCACTAAATATTGGTAGGGTGCCTCGCTGACGCCGCAGAATGTTCCTTTGAAACTCTAGAAATTGCTGAGATAAGATTTGATATTATTGCCAATAATTTATTGGATACAAGTTTGATAAAAATTTGATAGTTTGATAAAAATTGGATAGTTTGAAAAAAAATAAGTTTATAAAAAAAAATTGATAAAATTGGATAGTTTGAAAAAAAAAAATAATTTTATAAAAAAAATGATAAAATTGGATAGTTTGAAAAAAAAAAAAATAATTTATAAAATTTTATAAAAAAAATTGATAAAACATGATTATAAGTATCACACTTTTGTTATATTTAAAAATGAATTTTCTTCAAAAACGAATTGTCTTTAAAAACGAATTTTCTTTAAATCTACGCTAAACGTAAAAATAGACATCATCAAGGTATACGATTTATCATAAACTATCATAGGTTGCATCGACCAAATTTCAAAATAAAATGTAAAATATAAAAAAAGTTTGAATGCACTATTTGTTAACGCGGCACTTTTTGCAACTTAAGATTCGTAGGAGCCTTATGTTTTCAAATTAATGTTTCCGAAATTTTTAGACTCAACTAAAAACGGAGTTCTCAGACACATTCGAAATTAATAATTAAAGTAACATCAACTAATAATCTTCATCAATAATTTGTTCGTAGTTTTTCGTAATAGACGATAAAATCGAAACATCTCTCTGAGATTACCGACAAATTAAAATATAACACTTTCTTATCATCATGTAGTATGCGACAATTTTAGATTTTATAACAATGATGACAACTCGAAAATAAATAAAATATAATTTATGTTTTGTATGAGTAAAATTTTGTATATGTCAAATTACCACTTTATATTGTATAAAGTCACTTATATGTATTCACTTTAGTCTAAATTATACAGTATAAAATCTATAATATATATATAATTTATACAACACATTTACTCGTATTTTTTACGATTAAAACTAGCCTTCATAATAATTTTTGGCCCGTTTAAAAAAACATAATTTATGTCGAATAACGCACGTAGAAAACGTTTCTCTGTTAACTCCCAGGGGTCACATCGTGATAATCGTCACGAATCGACCTTTAGACCCAAATATCTTACGGAAAACGAGCTTGTATGAAAAATCGCTGATAGACGTATCGACGTAACTTTTGAGACAAACATTTTGCGACAAAAAAAAATACAATTTTTTTTTGAAATTTTTGCAGAATAGACACTTTCTCAGACAAGNTTCTTCAAAAACGAATTTTCTTCAAAAACGAATTTTCTTTAAATCTACGCTAAACGAAAAAATATACATCATCAAAATATAAGATTTATCATAAACTATTATACGTCGCATGGACCAAATTTCAAAATAATATATAAAATATAAAAAAATTTTTGAATGCACTATTTGTTAACGCGGCACTTTTTGCCATTAAGATTTGTAGGAGCCTTATGTTTTCAAATTAATGTTTCCGAAATTTTTAGACTCAACTAAAAAACGGAGTTCTCGGACACATTCGAAATTAATAATTAAAGTAACATCAACTAATAATCTTCATCAATAATTTGTTCGTAGTTTTTCGTATTAGACGATAAAATCGAAACATCTCTCTGAGATTACGGACAAATTAAAATATATCACTTTCTTATCATCATGCAGTATGCGACACTTTTAGATTTTATAACAATGATGACAACTCGAAAATAAATATAATTTATGTTTTGTATGTGTAAAATTTTGTATATGTGACATATAATATGTCAAATTACCACTTTATATTGTATAAAGTGGTAATTTTTCATACATTTTGGTAATTATTATATCACTATAGAATTGATGTTCAAATGGAGACCATTATTCATTCACTTTAGTCTAAATTATACAGTATAAAATCTATAATGTATATATAATTTATACAACACATTTACTCGTATTTTTTACGAATAAAACTAGCCTTCATAATAATTTTTGGTTCGTTAAAAAAACATAATTTATGGCGAATAACGCACGTAGAAAACGTTTCTCTGTTGAGCATACGTCTATTAAGTGCATAGACTAGGCATAGGCCCTTTCACTGGTTATAGTAATTTGTATTAACGGCCTTCTTTTGACGTTTTTTACCGTCTGCTGACGACCATTTATTATTCCTATTTATATATTTCAGATATATTTGGTCACTTTCTGAGAAAAAGGGCAACTCCAAGTCATCACAAAAGTTGAAGCAATCCCGCGGTAAGGTTGTTCTTACCGGTTTGGATTCAATTAAAAAGAGAAATTATAATAAAAAACCTTGGACCAATAGGGTAACTGTAGCACACAGGATTTAATAGGGAAATAATTTTATTGCGGCTTATAGCGGTTAACTTTGTAGAGATAACGGTTACTAAATTAGTTGTAGCTACTAGCTACAGCTACATGTAGTCTATAAGTTATTGATATACCTCTAGACTTTTTTTCGCCATCTTTAAATTAGACTAATTCCGATAGACCAAAATACTTTCACGGTAATTAGAATGTGCAACTTTTTAAGCCCTTTTTTGTAATACAACTGTTTGTTTCATTTTTTATTGTTTCTGGCGCTAGAGAGCTATGAAAATGCAAAAATAGTCACAACACGTCTTTACCAAAACATGTAATGATCAGTTTTCTTGTTGAACTGGATAAACATAATTACGATGCTTATTAGCTAGGAGTAGGTTGCAATTATCGAAATAGTACTGTAGATTGAATTAGATAAACTTGGAGAAAGATAGAAAAAAAGTTTCATTAAATTAGATAAATTTTGATAAAACCCGAAACATTTGGTGAAAGTTAGATAAAATTTGGCAACTTAAAAAAATCATTCAGTCCTTACTCCTTTTTCGGACGCTCCTTTTGCGGACGATTGTTCCTTTTTCGGACGTTTTTTCGGCCAAAATGAGGCCATTCTATTAGAATGATTCTAATAAAAAAATGATCCTTTTTGTGAAGAAGCTCCTTTTTCGGACGCTATTTTCGAGAACCGACAACGTCTGAAAAGGATTAAAGTCTGTAATTCACGAAACCTTCTAAAACTTAAAGAATAAAGAATTTTAAAGAATATCAAGTTTTCAAAATTATCAAAATCTCTTAATAATCACTGAGTCAATCAGCACATACCGAATAATTCTTAAATTTCTCTTAGTGGACACAAACTCTAGCAAGATAATGACATAAAATAAACAATTTATAAATCTTGAGAAGTGTCGAAACTATTATAATACAGTATTCAACTATAGCCCTGCTCCTGGCATAAGATGTAGTCACACGTTTTTTTTTCGTTGAATGAAAATCTAGCTTCAATAGGTTCCAGTATTCTAACGTGTTAAGTTTCGCAAAAATTGTCTGAATGAAAGGACAGCATTTATTGTAAAAAAAAGGAACTTAAACTAACTCAAAACACAAATAGCTTACGTTAGCAATTTAACTCTCAGTGGGAAAAGCACTCAACAATACGACTTGCCNTAACACTAGGGCACGGTCAAAGCGGGATAAAAAATACTATCGGATGGCGCTCGCGCTGATTGGCCAAATGTGCTTTCCGATTTCTCTCAATTTCTTACAAGACTTTCTCTTGAATAAGTGCATGCGCCATCCGATACGATTTTTTATCCCGCTTTCATCGTGATCGAGTGTTATAATCTAATTTAATTACTTGTATCTAACTCACTCAATGTGACTACATTTTAGAATAAAATATGTAAGCGGTAATATGTGCGAAAATAAATAATTATCAAAGCGGAGTTTTTTTAAGTTGGCATTGAAGCCTTTTCAGCATAATATTCATCACTAATTCGAGGTCCGCACGAACTCAAGTATCTTCTAGTGTCATTAGACGACAATGATCTTTATTGTATTTAGTTTCACTCTGAACAAAATCATTTATGTACAAAAAAAAATCTTGTGATATCTACAATTATCGACTACATATACAACTTATATCAGGGGGTGGTTATAAGGTCTTACGGAAAAATGACCTTAAATGCATTTTTAACCATAAAACCGTATCGGAAAAAAATGTTACCATGAGACCTTACTGCACCAAATAAATTCCCAAAGACATGATTTTAAATTAAAATAATGTTAAAAGCATGATTTCTATGGAAAACTGTCCCAACGGGGGGGGGTTCGTCACCCAGAAAAACGTAAATATACATGATTTTTAAGATTTTTTAGGCTGATTAAAGAAACGACCCTAATGGATCGAAGGATTCAAATAGATTTTTAATACATTAAATAATAAGATTATAAAGTTAAAAATACATAAATATAAGTCCTAATTTGTGACACTTTAACCCAAGGGAAATCGGTTAACCCTCTATTATTTTAACATTTCGATTCTTAGACTCATTAGTGAACTTAAATGATTTTGTTTGAAAGGAACTGAACATTTATTGGATAATAATCTTCATCAATTTTATACCCAATATCATTCACATTTTAACGTTTTTTGATAGACAATTACATCAGTAAAAAAATCGGTGAAAGAAAAATGATATAGTCAATCTATATAGACATCTAGCGTCAGTGCTATTACAGCAATGCTCGTTTAAATACGAAAAACATTTACAAAAACTGCATCCAATGAATGTATGTCCCAAATTGGGACTCCCTATATTTTGTTCAAGATTTCACAAAGCAAAAATCTTTGAAATGTTCAAAAAATGAGAAAAATTGACCAATTTTCTATGAATTAAATTTATATGCATTTTTGATTTTACCTTGCCCCCATCGGCAAGGCCCATCGAGGATTATCTGCCACCGGTTCACTTAAGTCCACGTGGATTAAAAATGGAAATGGCCGTACTAAAATCGGTTTCAAACTACTAAATTCGAAAAAGTTTATCGTTAAATTATCGGGGACAATACATACAAAGTTTCACCAGAAAACATCTGTAATCCAAACGATTTATTCGCGTTAACTCTCTTGGGGAATTACAACATTTTTTGTTTAATTGTTTTCGTTCTTTTCAACTTTGCGCCTAAACAAGTAACGAGGCCTCGCGAGGTGATTTTAATTACACAAACCGAACAAAAAAAAAAATTGAAACTGAAATTGCTGTTTCATTTTATCTAAATTAAAATAATTTGGAACGCAGTTACTAGTATGCCAATATTCTCTAAGGAAATAGAGCTATAAGCAAAACCAATAAACCTATCGCCTCGGCTATAGGCCATACAGTGTGGCCCATACTTTGTACGCCCATAGCTTAGTGAATCTAAATTATTTGAATAAAATAACCCTATAAAATATTTCATGAATTTTCAATTAACTTTTGTAAATTTTGTTTTAAGTAAGTCGCCCAAAAAACCCAAAACTGCGCATTTTCTAGTATTCTCACATTTAAAAGAAGTGAAAGGTAAACAAAATATAGGAAATTTAACACCCCATCTGACTAAATAAGGTCGCGGGCGAGGCCGTGTCTAATAATTCCAAAAAATTATGGCCCACAATGTCTGAATCATGAGGTTAATTGAAATTATTAGACACGGCCAAGCGGATCCATCTAAAAGTCGACCTCTGAAACGTAGCAGATAAACCTAAAGACTCTTTGTACTCACTTTCTTCTCAAAAAATATTTGGCGTCAAAAGTCTTAATATTTCAGAATTGCTAAATTTCTCTGAAACAATGGCCGCCAAATATTCTGAAAAATTAAACTGTTAGCTAAAGTGTTCTTGGGATCATAAATGTATCCGAACTCGTCTGAAGCCGTTTTTCAACATCAATTTTTTTAAATATGCATTTGAAAGAGCCCCGTGTATTATTTCACTTGTTCTCGAAAAATATAAAAGAGCATTTCACAATGGTAATAATGACCGCAGACGGATTCCAAAACAATACACCTTCTCGTTGTACGTGAATTATTCTCACATTTTTTTCTTTTTTTGTGAACAATGGCTTATGACCAATTGTTCAAATGACAGGATTTGCTATCGGAACAGAAAATTAATCCAATTTTTGAAAGACAGAAAGAGAACTTGGATTAACCCGACAAAACTTGACGTAGATTTTGGCATTCTGAATCGGTCTAACATTCAGACTAAATTGAGTTTTTTTGTCTTTGTTTCCTAATTAGATTTTGGAAAAGATATCTTGGTATGTTACATAGAATCAAGGCCTAAAAACTGATTTGGCCATTAATTATAATATATGATCACTAAAAATACGAATGCCTTTTTAATCGTAAAAAAATGTTGTAAGTTTGCTTAAAAAATCGCCAGTGACTCCCTATCAATTAAATGTTATTAGGGTTAAAAAATTATGAATTACTCTCATTGGCTTATGGACCAAATCTTCTGACAAATTAAATTCGAATGTGTTTTATTATGAGTCATTTTACGTTTCTGTCAGTTATATCTATCGTTCATATTGATGATGTGCTAACGGTACATGTCATTTTCCAATATGTTATGCGAAAACATTAATAAAATATGATTAACAAGGAGAATTGTTGATCAAAGTTGATAAATTTTGCTAAATAATGACTCTCGGAAATTATTTGCATGATATTGTAGTTTAAGTACAGGGGGGTATGGTTATAAGGTCAAGCCCGAAAAAAATGGCTTGACCTTAATGCACTTCAAAAAATTATGGTCTTCACTCTAGAAAATGTTAAAAAAAGACACTATTTTATAGAAAAAAAGTGTAAAAAGACATGATTTCTATAGAAAAAAATGTGCGAGCGGGAGGGGGGGGAGGTCTTCATCCAAAAAAAAGCGTAAAAAGACATGATTTTAAATATTTTTTCCCAAAACACATACTTCAAAAAAAAATTGACTGGACCTTAGTGCAAGAAAAAATGACTTGACCTTAGTGCAAAAAAGATGACTTGACCTTATAGCGGTCACCTTTTGTGACCTTATAACCAGACCCCCCTGTAGTCTTAACAGTTAAGTAGACTTGGAGTAACTAAGAATCTGTCTAACATTCAGACTAATTCTACTTTCTTTTAAGTATATCTTCAGGCGACAGATTCAAGTCATGTTCAAAAATAAACTAATATAGAATAGAATTAGTCTAAAAGTTAGACTAATTCATTATTTTTTTTTTACTTGTCCCAAATCAAATTGTACCAACTTGATTGAAAAGGTTTTTTGCAGTTTGACTAATTTGTTTTTTTTTTGATTTCCTCTTCCTTGATTTTTTTTTTCCAGTTATTAATTATTAGAGACTGCCTGGCCAACTCAGTTGCGCCAAAAGTGGACCTATCTAGTCAAATGTATCGTCCGTTCA
Source organism: Oikopleura albicans (assembly GCA_004367875.1). NCBI lineage: Eukaryota > Metazoa > Chordata > Appendicularia > Copelata > Oikopleuridae > Oikopleura > Oikopleura albicans. Next base: position 190,352 of record SCLG01000300.1, on the reverse strand, counting down.
ACTCACATTCTATCATGTTTTTTGGCATAATTTTACATTTATTTTAAACCATCCACATTACTAATACACATTATGCCTGATTAGTTTATGATTTACTTTCGTCGTATAGCGTTATTTAGGCTACTATTTTTCGTTTTTACGAGATTACTAAAATGTGCGAAAAAGTGCGATTTTCAAACCATATCAGTTTCACATCTCTGTTCGATATGAAGAGGATTCAAGAATTAATTTAGATTGCGAGATAAACGACACCTGAATCCGGGTCACTGTTAATAGGTTTCGAGGTGTTAAAAATGTAGGTCATAAAAATATATGATACCTTTAGGAGTCTAATTCAGTAGTCCCAAATATAGTACAATTCAATAACATGTTATAGATACCTAACAAATTAAATTAACCTAACAAATTAAATTAACTCCCACGGGGAGGTTCGTACAAATTTACCCGAATGACTCTAAAATATGAGAAAATTGTGGGAAAAGGAGGGAATATGAAAAAATGTATGATAGACGGGTCTTACATAATTTGCGGGAAACAAATTCCCCTACGAGTCAACAGCTTGCTAACAAAAATCCCCATAAAAAAATCTTAAATTCAATTCAATTAACATGCTTTCTCAAGTTTGTTTTGCGTTTCAACCTACGCACTACATGATTAAGTGTAACAAACTTCAAGAGACAAATCAAAACAAAATTTGTTTTTTTCTTAATATATTTAAACAAACTTGTTACTTAAACAGTTCTAATCGAATTCTCTAAATCGAATGACACAAAATTGGTCAAAATATATCTCTGGAGCGACCAAAGGACACGAGCTTTTCACATGTAATTCGTGGCCAGCTGGCGGTTTTACTTTTCGCCACAGCTCAAAAAGTGTTGGTACGTTGTGACAGTACTATCCTACTGTAGCCGACACTGTAAAGTTGATAAAACTCCATGATACAACTAAATTCATAAAAACAATATACTTCTGAATTTTTTGTATCTATTTTATTATAAGTGAACTCGTAGTGACAGTATGAAAATAAACGACACTGTATCCTCAAATTCAAACTACGGGCATATTAATTTCAAATTTGAATCTCGATATTCTACATTATTACCCGAACTGGTTTCCTTAACTCCCTGAGATTTATTTGACGTGTTTCACAATAAAATGATTTTTTATAAATTTAGAAACAACGCATGTTTATTATCAATTCAATCCGACTCTGTTAAATCACCTGGGAGCTAACCTTCAGAGATTTGTATTCCAATTTTTAGATATTATTTTCTTCGACTGAAACCACTTTATTAAACTTTTCTCTATCTTCTGCTAAAATCAATTGTATGTAAATTTTGTTATGAAATAACTGCAAAGTTCTAGTCACGAAAAGTTATGATTACTCGTTTTTTCAATAAACCCTATTTTTTTTCTAAAAAATCACCTTGGAATGCTGGAGGTTTCGTATAATATGTTCATTCTTCTTTATTTTCTTTTGTTTCTCTTTGCGTCATATTTTCTCTCTTTATTTCAGTCTTTATTTTTTTGTTCTCTTTTTGACAACCTAAAGCAATATCACTTGTCAAATTAGTGTGGTGATTCTGACTTCAAATATCTTTTTTCCAAGTTTGGAAGGATCTCACGTGAATTTCAGAATTGACGGCGAAAAGTATCAACAAAAAAAAAACGCACGAAAAAATATGTGGACGTTCACGTAACACAATAAATAGAATGAATAAATTATATATCTCTATATTTTTTTTCTCAATTTTCTACTGGGGCAGGGTGATTTACACTAATCTATAATTAATTGATTTTTATTTTGTCTTTTTGTCTGTCGTTCAGAAAAAAAAATAACACTAAATTTAATTAAAGACAAAAACAAAACGATTTTTTTTTCTCGGTTCTATTTTTTGAGCCTGGGGTCAGATATCAGAAATTTGCCAAAATGAAAAACGGCTGGAAACCTTGGTCGAATTTAGACTTATTGAGTGTATTCCCTCTGGGCCTGTACTACGCATGTTTCTCATTTTTTTTTTTTTTGAGAATTTAACTTGCACCCAAAAAACAAAACGTACAAAAAAGTCGCTGACAAAAGGGGAGAGAAGAGGGAAAATCAAATTAAAAAGCGGATAGTGCACCTTCGAAATATACAGTCGGGGCGAAATTGATCACATCACTATCTAATTTATCGCAACCTTTGGTCTCAGGGCCGCGGCGACCAGTTTTTTTTTTTAATGAATAATACCAGTGTCGGGACAGATGTCAACGTCATCAAAAGGGTACGATATTTTTCAATCAATAGGTAGTTAACGAAAAGGAAAACATAGAAATCAGAGGACGGATTATATTATATGCTATATTTAAGGGTCAATAATTTTAATATACATTGTTAAATTGATTTAAATAAAATAAAATTAGTATTATGCGACAAAAACATTGCCAATGTAACATTGGTCATTTGTTAATACGATGAAAATTATTCAAAAAGACGGCAAAGGTCAAGAATAATTAATTGTGACCAAAACTGCTANCGCATTCGCCCAAACCAGAAATCGCCCAAGAAAAAATCGAAAAACGCCCGGTTAGTATCAAGTGAAGTAACGTAATTTTATGTTTTAATAACATACACTCCTTGGGGGTTTATGTGCCCATTTCGCGACCTGAAAAGTGGGCACATAAACCGAAATTGGGCACTTAAACCCGCAAGCGTAGGCGGAAAACTTTGCTGATTTTTTTTTGGGCACATAAAGCGACGATCGGACTCTTTTGTATCAAATTTGAGGATTTGTATCAAAATTTAGTGCATAAACTGCTAATCTTGTTCTTGTTAAATATAAAATTACAAAACTTAGTTCAAAATGGCAAAAAATAGAAATTTTTATTAGATTAGATTTTATTTGTCACTTGTCGGTCGATACAAAATAGATTTTGAAATTATGAAAATGACTCAGTGGGCTTTTCCTCAAAAACTGGGCACATACAGTCCATGCGCGCACAACGCGACAGCACACAACGCGACAGTGCGCACACAACGCGACAGGTTTTGGCCTAATGAAATGTGCGCGCACAACGCGACACTTTTTTCTCGTTAAAAGTTAAAACATCATTCATGTATAAAAAATAAATTATTGAATATGATATTTTACAAAACATTTTTTTCAAAAATAAGTTTTGTTCACAAATATTTTGGTTCATACGGTACCATTCATTTTGTTACCCTTTCGGACGGTAAACTAGAATTTTTTTAAATTTAGTGTTTTTTTCGTTAACATTTTTTATGACTTTTGTTTACAAAAAAATGCAAAAAAAAAGTAACTCGTCCTGGGGTCCATTTGTGAGCGATTTCCCGTTTCACCAAATATTTTGAAAATTTGAAATGCTAAAAATTTGTAGATTTTTTTGTGGAAATAAATTTCTTAGATAACTTGGAGTGAACTAAACGTATGCAATACGGTAAAATGAAAAATATATGTTTATTTGTGAACAAATTGATCGTACCACCCTTAAAATTATTGTATCAAAGTTCAAAAAAATTAAAATTGTGTTTATTTCGATGTTTTGTGAAGCACAAAAACAGTAACAAACACTATTGTAGATCTTGTTATGCATTTAGTGATTGTTGTGCACACAACGCGACAGTGCGCGCACAACGCGACAGTGTGCACACAACGCGACAGGTTTTGGCCAAGTAAAAGTGTCGCGTTGTGCGCACATGGACTGTAAATCATCCATCGGGGCTAAGTGGGCACATAAACCCCGGGCACATAAACCCTCAAGGAGTGTAACAATTTTAAGCGTTATCCCATTTGACTCAAATGATTGGAGCATCTGTTTATCAATTATGGTGCAGATGTCACTAGGATCAAAAACATAAGGCATGTTAAAATCAATAAACTATCGTGAAGGAAACACACAAAATCAGAAGACGCATTATGTACTAGATGTTCGGGTGAGATCATTTTAATAAAAGTCAACGTGAATGTCAAAATATAGTTTCGTCAAATGTGTGATTCCCTGATTTTTTGTAGAACCTAATTAAATCGTCAGATCATACTGTATCTGAACGTCCCGTGACGTCATAATGGTTGGCACAGTGGCACAAGAAAAATTTTTTTTTTGAGTCTTGAACTTTGATCAGCGCTGCCATAGGAGTGTTGTGGTTATCGGACATATCCGAGAACACTGATATTTCATTAACAATATATCAGTAACATATAAAGCCTATCACATCACGTTCCGTCAGAATAGTGATCAGAGTGGAGGGTTTTTTGGGTATCAAAAATGCTCTATAGCGCCAAAATTACGCTTTGTTCATAACAAACCGATGACATTCCGGTATTCATGTATGTATATTTCGAGCGTTATTTTTTTACTTTTATTTGTAAATGTACATTGTAAATAAACGCAAGTATCTCTGAAATTATAACCAACTGTGTAAAAAAATGAATAAAGTGGTGACAGACCAGATATCTGTTATTTAGGGAGTATTATATAGTTCAAACTAATTCAAGTTGTCCTAGATAGAACGTCTAGCGTCCCCAAATCGCAATTAAAAGCGTCTACAAGACGGCGTTGATTTCTTAAAAACATAGTTTTTATATTTTAGAAAATTAATTTTTCCCATCCTTTGATGCAACTGTTAAGCCGTAAATCAACACTGGTCCCTCAGTATGTACAACCTTTCACTCACATTTAATAGTTTCATATCTAACCAGCGAAAGCTAACGAGTGTCACATTCCAGTACGAGACACCCTCAACCATTATATCTTATTTTATTTTAGGGTAGCACTGACCCTTATTCATCTGGTCAAACCACACGTCATGAGTTTAGCTACGCCTCAGAGGCACCCTCTAACAACAACTTCATATCGGCCCAGCGGCGATTAACCGGTATTTATCGGGTAACCGGACCTTCCGATGATAATTGATGCCAAAAGTTTCTCAACTCAGAGTTTGCCATAAAAAATCGCCACCCAGATAACTCAAATGAAATAAACAAAGAATAAAACAGATTTACAATTATGATCCATGTATAACATATGTACTAGCGTGGTTGGTTATAAGGTGAAAGTCTAAAAAACTGACTGGACCTTCAATGCATTTTGATAAACTTATTTCACCTTATAATCAACAAATTTTTTTAGAAAAAAAAACTTAAAAAAGACATGATTCTATAGCAAAAAAACAACAAAAAGAAATGGTTCATTGAACAAAAAACGGACACTGTAAAAATTGACTTCAGTGTTAAAAATTGACTTGACCTTCTAGAGGGCTTCTAGAGGGCTGACCTTATCACCAACAACGACTATACTAACATTGTAATAAAATTTTAGCAAGAAACAAAACTAATCCACTGTACATGTATCGAGACCATAAAAATGAAAATGGCTTTTAAAATACTAAAATGTACGCTTTGCAAATACGTTGGATAATTGGTCTCATTATGACTTATTATATTTCATCAATACCGCACGAATAACTCGTAAAACTGGAGGAAATATCACCGTGGATAATTCGAAGCATGAAACAGAATTCAATTAAATAATTAGCTCAACTCCCACGACTCGTTTATTTAACTACACCAGATGACTCGTTATAGCCTATAATAATAATTTACTTATAGGGCTACCCGTTATAGAGCTAAAATCCCGTTACAGGGCTACTTTTTGAGAAACCGAAATTTCGTTATTTTCGGGCTATTTTTTCAATTTTTATCGAATCCTAATAAAATGATCATAAACCCTATAACGAGTCATCTGGTGTATTTTATTTGTGCTTCTTGTTCATTGTCGATTTTGTATGCAACTAAGATGCGTGTGCAACTGTCCGCGTCTTTTCCGTGCGCGCGTACGCCCTGTCCCGCCGAGTGCAGAATAATTAAATGGAATAGATGATAAGCAGACAGTTCCACTACCTGCTGAGTTTCATGAAAATTTACCGAGCGTTTCTAGTATACCGTGTCGGCATATTTTAAGATAAAAAAAATGGGAAAATTGGTCTCTATATCATCTTAAAATATGTCTACACGGTGTACTAGAAACGCTCGGTCGATTTTCATGAAAGTCAGTCGGTAGCTTCTTTTCTTCATATAAAAAAGCGGAAAGCTCATACCGTATGAGTCATACGTCTCTGTAAGATAGGATATCTTAGTTCAGGTGGGGCATTCTGAGATCGAATAGGGTGTCTGGATTATGTTACGATTTACAATATTTCTAAAGACCCAAAAATTTTCTTGAAAGGGCCAAAATATATTCTTGAATGATAAACCCGCTCGATCTCATTGAATTTATAGTTTTGATATGACGGACGAGATCTAGACGCCCACTGTTTAAGCTTTCTAAAGTGTGAAGACAATAGATAATTTGACATACGGCTCTAGACATCTTAATTGCCGTGAAGAACTTCAGTTTAACTCATAGGGACAGATTGCGACATGCATTACTCTTTTGCGAAGAAACAAGTTCGTTTTGTTTGAAATTGTAAAAATAAACTCTGAAATAACTTTTACAAAATGGAAGCTAGATCTTTTTTGGAAGCAAGACCCGTGACTTTTTCCGTCAGTTTTGTCTCCTAAGAGTTAAATGAACTTGCATGTCCCCAAATTGTTTATATTTACTATTTTAAGTATTTACCATGTTCTGCACATCATTTTGAAGGCAATGTTTAGCAAAAGTAAACGAACTTGACAGCACATTTTAGGTGATATCTTTTAATCTGCGTCATTTTTTGTTTAAGTTGTAGCAAGCAAATAATATTACTGTTTAAGTTACGAATTATACGTGAACTCGGCCAAAGTAACTTTTACCAGAGGTAACTTTATGCCAAGGTTACTTCAAGCTTAGCTGAAACATTTCCGAGAAAATTTCTTCGAAATACCTATAAGTTATAGATTATACAGCTTATAAGTTTACATGTTACGACATTGTAAATAATACATTCAATACTTTAGTACAGGGGGTCTGGTTATAAGGTCAAACCCGAAAAAAAAATGACTTGACCTTACTGCACTTCAAAAAAAAAAGACTTGACCATATTACCATTTAAAAAAGATTCAAGATTTGATTTTCCCCAAAAAATTATGGTCTCCACTCTAGAAAATGTTTAAAAAGACACTATTTTAAAGAAAAAAAAGCGTAAAAAGACATGATTTAAAAGATTTTTTCCAAAAACACATACTTCAAAAAAAATTGACTTGACCATACTGCAAAAAAGATGACTTGACCTTATAACGGTCACACCTTGTGACCTTACAACCAGACCCCCTGTATTGTTTTTATTTATTTATTAATTGAATGCTAAAATAGAGTACATAATCGCTAACCCAAAAGTGTGTACCTATTAATTCCTAGGGGTGTGTGCATATATGCACACGACTTGTTTTTTTTGTCAGCTCTCTAGGGGGCCCTGGTGGCCCAAATCAACTTTTGAATGGTCAGATCGACGTAGTTTGACGAGCTCTACAACTTGGCTTTAATAGTTTTTTTATGAATTATAGCGATTTTTAAGTGTGTGCATATATGCACACAATTACCATTTCACACGTTCCCCTGAGAGTTAACTTAACGGGAGACGCACGAGTTAACCGTGTAGGATTCCCCTGGGAGTTAATTAATAGCGCTAGCGTCATCCCCAAAAATGATTAATCGCCAAGGTTCTAATTTGTCAAGATATAATTCCGTTCGTCTGAACTACTGATATTAGACGGGAAAATATGATTTGGTAATGCAATTAAAATATATTTAATTAACGCAGACCTGGCCACTATTATTTACCAGATTAAAAAATACCGACCTTCATCGATCATTTTTTTTTTCTCTTCTCCCTTTTTATAAATATTGAAAAGGCAATAACTTACAGACATATAAAATATCTTACTTTTTTTTCTGGGTCTTACGTGTTTCCTTTCGTTTTATATTCTCTTTGATGTATAATTTCAACTGGACGTTTTCAGAATGCAAATTTTGCTGAAAATGGCATCTATGACGTAGTTTAACGGTCAAATGTTGACCGCTAGATCACGAACCTGGCGTGACCCCAACCCAGCGACCGACCCTTTAATGAATGGCCTTAAAGGGATAACTCTTGATGGGATCTCATACACTCTAACTAGTTCGAAAACTAAAACTGTAGTTTCAAATTCAATTATGTATGTCTACAACAAAAATAACTTTCGACCAAAAAATGCTCTTTAGCGCCCAAAGAACGAACTGCATGAAATCTAATTAAACATATTGATGAAGCAGCAATATATGAAGGAAGATGAATTTTTTACAGTTCTATCGGCCAGTTACACCTGCTGGGTATTACACCCTAAAAAATAAACAAAAATGCTCGTTTTTCTAAAGGGGTATAAACCGAAGTCTGATATATCTGTACCAGGGTCGCGGGGCTTCTCTGTCATGGGACTGGTTTTACGCGTATATTCAGCCCGGCTTCGCGGGGCTGTTCTGTCGAGGGAATTGTTTTACGCGCAATTTGAATTTTTTTATTTGGCCTTATCAATATGAATTAACAAACTGTCTTGACCCAATAGCGATTCAAATTAAGTGACCTTATAACCGACTTATTTTTCGAAAAAAACGAAAATATAAACAACCACTTTTCACCGAGATTAGTGAGTGTGCCGTTATAAACAACCACTTTGTCAAATAGCCTATAAATCATAGGCTATAATCTAACATTTTGAAAATTTTCTTAATTTTGCGTTGGGTCACCGTTGGGAATTAGCGTTGGGCGGTGCGTTGGGGCGTTGGGCGATTTTTCGAATTTGCGTTGGCGTTGGGTTGGGTGCCCCAACCCAACGCCCCTACGCCCCAACGCTGATTAGCGTTGGGTTGTTTTTGCAACCATGATCTGTACAGCAGATATCCGATATATCGAGAAACAGACAAAACTATTTCTACTTGTCTTACGTCAGTCCAAATTTTCTAAAACGCGGCCTCAGGAGTTCAACAGAAAATTGTATTTAGATAATTTTCCGCAATTTTCACATGTAAAAAATAATCCATTAATTTATTGTATTTTTAGAAAGCCTCCTTTGCAAATATTCTTGATTTTGATAAAAGCGGGAACAAATAGTCTAATAAAAACGAAACTCTACTCAGCGTTTCACATAAATTTCCGCCGTTTTTCTTTAGTATTTTCAAGATAGCCAAACTCGAGTTTTTTTCGGACCTAAAAAACTCGAATACTGCTATTTAGAAAATACGGGAGAAAATATGGCGGAAATTCATGTAAAACGACGAGTAGAATCACAAATAAAGTGATACGGTTATCAAAGCTCAAAATTTACCATTTTTATTCTAGAAACTAATACGCATCGGGTAAAAAATTCCATCGCTTTTCTCCTTCACAATTATTTTTAAAGGGGAAATTTAAAGCTTTGACACACCGTAGGTCTTTTGCGCCGTTATAACATGAAACAAAAATGAAAAAAGTGAAATATAACAGAAATTTAAAGATAATGGTGCAGTGTGTAGGCAAATGTTTTTTGTGTAAAAAAGGTGAAAGATAACGAGACGAACGAGCAAAAATTGAAAGATAACGGGGTAAAACATAACGGCCCGCCTGGTGTATCAATTTATTAAGTTCAAAAATGTAATTTTATTTTAACTTGCTTATTTATTGAAGAAAAATCGAATTAAAAATATTAATCCACTAGGTTATCATAAACTTACCACTTAATTCCAAAACTGCTCTCTATTTATTTCTCTTTTTAAATAAATTTTTTTTTCTATGTTGAAGAAATCAGATAGTTTCCTGAAAAATGTTATTATTTTTACAAATATTTACTGCTCAAGTATCTTTATGAAGCCATTTGTGATATAGTTTTAATTACCGTACAAATAGCGCATATCTGTATTTTGGTATACTGTGCACATGTTAAATATATAGTTGATCTTTTAAATAAATACCGCGAATGTCAGAACCATATCAACTTGATAAACAGCAGCATTTGTAATTCTCACGAACCCCAAAAACTTTATAGACTGAAACATTAAGTAGACAGATTAACGTAGCCGATTAAAAAAGATCTAACCCTCAAGAACATATTGAAAATGGGACCTGCCAAATGGCACGAAC